>JAKZJZ010000478.1:0-48004 GCA_022702705.1 Papilionanthe hookeriana x Papilionanthe teres
TGTGGAGAGTGATCTGGAGTGATTTTGGCATAGTTTCCTTAAGGTTTTTGGTTCAGCCTCCCTTTGGCCGAGAGGGTGAGGGGTTTAAATAGGCATGGCTGGAGGCTCTCCGGGGAGTTTAATGGTCGGGATCAGCCGCTCCGGTGAGGAGAAGAACAACCGCAATGGCCATTTGGAGTGAGGCAGCTCAAGCAAGGTGGAATTCCAAAATTTGGCTCCTCCCGAGGTTTCGGGCATGGTGTTTTCCGGCTGACCGGGTGGCCGGCCGGCCAGTAGTCGTCACCCTCAAGCTCGGGTGGGTCGTGGCTGGAGGCTTGTGCAGTCAATTGAGGTTTGATATGTGTAAAGGAGTTTGATTTAAATGGAATGGGAGAAGGCTCACTTTGGCTTGGTTTGGGTCAACCCACCATTTTGGGCTTGGAGCACCCTTCCAAGCTCTGATTTTGAGCTAAGGGAATCATTTAGGTCAGCTTAGAAGGAGTGGTGAAGTCTCTATCCATGATGAGGTGGCTAAACATGGTTTAGTGTGTGACATGATTAAGGTAAAAAAGGGTTAAAGGAGGTTTAAGAAAGAACCCCCTCTTCTTGCCATAAATGGACTAATGACAAGTCAAAGCCCTCATGGCTTCATGTGGCTTCGAGAATGGCTTGTTCATGGCTTCATTTGGCTTGGGAAAAGGTTGATTTGTTTCATGAAAAGGGTTTTAGAAATATTTGACATTTAGGGGGTAATTTGACATGTGGCTTGATTTGGAATGGTTTAATTGATGATTTTGAAACTTAGGGGTGATTTTGATCAAATGGATGATGAGGGGAAGTGTCATGTGGGCTTTAGGATGATTTGGGCTTTTAAAATTTAATGAAGATGGGCTTTTAAGAAGGTTTAAGGGAAGTGGGCTTTTAAGTTTAAGGATGTGTTCATGGGAGTGAATTTTTGTAGAAGTTTGGGCCAAATAGTTGTTGGTTTTGGTTTAGGGATGTTTCATGAATAATTTGAAATAGATTTAAGGTGGTTTGGGTTTGAATTGGGTTGAATTTGGGTTTATTTGGTAAATGGGCCAATATAGGTCCAAGTGGGCCAAGTTGGGCCAATGTTGAAATTGATGTAAAATTAATGTTGAGAAATGTCTATGGGAGTGTTTCAAATAGGTTTTGACTTTGGTTGGGCTTTGATTTTGGGGTTTGGGCCCATTTGGGTTAGGTTTGGGTTTAGGTCAAAATTGGGCCTTTTAGCTTTGGGTTGAATTTGAGTGGAGTTTGGGTCCAAATTTTGGGCAAATTATGTTAGTGTTATGCTTGTGGGGATGCTAAGGAAGATTTAGAAAAGATTTGGGGTTAATTGGAGTTGAATTGGGTGAGTTTGGGTTAGGTTTGGGTCATGGGTCCAAATTGGGCTTTAAGGCCAAAAGTGAAATTGGATCCAAATGTCAATCAAATTGGACTTATATTTGGTCTAGATTGGTATTGAGAATGTTGAATTGAAGTTTAGAATTGAATTGGACCAGAATTTGGGTCAATTGGGTAGGCTTGGTTTGACATTGGGTTCACTATGGGTTAAAATGGGTTAAATTGGGGGTTTTGACAAAAGTAGGGTAAATTGACAAAATTGGCCCATGGTGTAGTTGGACAAAATTAAATTGGGAATATTTAGGATTTTCTGGAATTTTCTGGGAATTCTCTGAATTTTTGGATTTTTAGGCCAAGAAGGGTATTTTGGGTATTTGGAGGGTATTGGGAGGTTTTCTTGGAATTTTTGGTATTTTTGGATATAGATGGTCAATTTGAGTGGTGTAGAAACGTTTGGGAATAATTTTGAAGAATTTTAGGTAACTTGGAAATTTTGCAAAAATTTGGGTTTCAAGGGTTTTGGGTAGGTTTAGTAGGTGTAGGGCCCCGGGGGTCAAAAATTAAAAATTTGGGAAATTGAAGATTGGGTGGATTTAGGTGGAAAGAAATCATTTTGGTTGAGCCATGAAGCCATATCAAGCCCATATGAGCCATGAGAGGACTCATTTGAGGCATTCACTATGTTGTTCCTAACCTTCTTAGCCAAAGGGCTCGGGGGTTAAGGACCATCCATGTGAATCACCTACATGAGTCGGGAGGTCAAGTTGGGTATGGGTGTGGTTTTAGGAGATGTGTGGGAGTGTAGTGTGTAAGTGTATGTGTAAGTCAGCCCCTTCACTGCACCAGTGCCACCTGTGGCGGTCCTAAGGCCAAAGAGTCCTATAGGAACTCATCCTTTAAACTTCCACATTTTATTTCAACCCTCTAGGTGATTAGGGGTCCATAGTCAAGTTTGTGGAGTTTGCAGGGAGTTTAGAAGTGGTTTGAATTTCTAAAAGGCGGGTCCCAATTCTAGTCTTCTAAGATAGTCAAAGGAAAAGCCTAAGGCTAGATCCTAAGCACTAAAAAGAAGAAGGGAAGACCTCATCAAAAATGAGGTCAACAACATGTCCAATACCCGAAAGGCTTCGTACCACCTCTGTTCAAGACCTTCGACGGAACCGGGAACCCCCCACAGCATGTTGCACACTTTCGTGCCAGTTGTTGTAATGCCGGCGGGAGCGATGCATTACTCTTCCGACAGTTCGTCAGCAGTCTGTCAGGAATCGCCTTCGACTGGTATGCAGAATTGCCAAATGGTTCGGTGAAGACGTTCTCAGAACTAGAGAACCTCTTCATCAAGCGATTCGCCGGAGCTCAGCACCACATCACTATAGGTGATTTAGTGGTAGAGAAACAAAGGCCGAACGAAACTTTGGTGGATTACATACTTCGATGGAGGAACTTAAGCATGAAGTGTGAACCACAACTACAAGAACAACATGCAGTCGGCATTTTACTTAAAAGCATTCACGGCCCGATAGCACTTCTCCTCAAAGGATTCACTATTAAGACTTTCGAGAAGTTGTTAAGCAAGGCCGAAAGCTTGCAAGAAGAGGCGAAGCAATTAAGTTTCGCCAACAAGACGGACAAGCAAAAGTCTCGCGAAGACTTTCGAAAAGAAATCCGGGATCGTTGCAGCGAGTTGACAAAGGCAAGCAACCGATGCAAATACCACCGTAACGGCCGCAACGAACCACAACAGAATTACCAAGCAACCACGGCCCAGCTATCATTCATCTCCACAAGTATGAACAACCGCCTCATCCGCAACGTACATTAAGGGAGCTTCGAGCAGGGAATATCTGTTCAAGAATGAAGCAAGATGCCGAAAATGTTCCGTAGTCCGATGAAGACTCCGATTTCCAATCGCCGGAGCCTAAAAGACCAGAGGAAGTCAACAAGAAAGGTGATCCCAACTTTTGCCCTTACCACCGGATGCTTGGGCACAAGATAGAAGATTGCATTACCTTCAAAAGTTGGCTCAACGACAACCTTCGGAAAGGGAATATAACAATCCCGAAGGAGTACATGAAGGAACCCCGTAAAGGAGGTTCCGTCAATGTTATCTCAACCGATCCCATCATTCCGATAGATCCCTACACGACCGACGATGGATGGACTACCGCCCGGACAAGGTCTTCGAAGAAGATTTTAGACAAGCATCCGAACCGCCTCGGTGCGAGCTTCAATTCGTAGTTCGAGACCCGTTAAGCCGGTACTATCACTTGCTATAGAAGAACCACCTCAACAGGAGACGATTGAAGAGAAGAAGAAAATCGACGAAGAAGAGAAGACCGAGACTCCTAAGGCTAGATTAGGGGCTGCTTATCCTAGGATAGTTGTTTCCGATTCGGCGGAGAAATTCATCCAACCTCTGATTTTGTATGATTATCTGCTCACTTCGGTGGGATCATATAATGATAAGGGTGATGGCGTTGGCTACGTTTTGACTGTTTCTAACGATTACGTAACTAGCGACAATCCCGACATCGATTTCGATACCAACGACAATTCTCAAATCATACACGATCTCGACAAGCAAAATAACAAAGAAGACATCCATCAAGGAGGCTACGAGAGCTCAACAAGCAACGAATCTATCTGCGAGTTTCGAGGAGCTCCGAATACACATAGAGTTAGAGCCTTCGCATTCTCGAAGCTAATCCGAAGAACCTGTCACACGGATTCAAGAAGAGACACCGGCAAGCTCAATACTAGATTCGGAGGAAATTACAGAAGTCAACTTGAGAAGTGGAAAAGTTCTACCTCCAAGAATGGGTCCAAAAGACAAAGGAAAGCAGGTGGTTGTTCAAGAAGAACCAACCCCAGCAGAAGAAATACCCATTCGAGAAGAAGCCGAGACGCATGAAAATAAAGTGGACTACAACGTACTAGCCCATCTTAGGAAACTACCGGCCCAACTGAACATTTACGATGCTCTCATCTTATCAAAGGAGATGAGAGAAGCTCTGATCAAGGACTTACTGGATCTGGAAATTTGCTTAGCTCAAATGGCTGGAGATTCCTTAGATGAGGTTTGTTCGTTAAAGGAACAACGAGGTGTTACCTTCACGGACAATGACCTACTACTTGGGACGCAGATCACAACCGACCGTTGTACATTTCGCTTACAATCGGGAAGTTTACGCTCTCCGCAGTATTGGTGGATCCAGGGGCATCAATCAATATAATGAGTCTTCGAACGCTAGCATACTTGGAAATTGATGCTCTCGAGCTCGAAGCGTACAAAATGTTATTAAGAGGATTCAACCGTAAAGGAGAAAGAGCCCTCGGGTCAATAACGCTACTAATGAAGACCGGTGACTTAGCAAAGACAACCGCAAAATTTCACATAATCGATTCGAAACCTCGTTCAACGCTCCGTCGGGCCGACCGTGGATACATGAAAACAGGATGGTACCATCATCTCTGCATCAGTGCATCAAACACTACGATGGAGGGGAACAGTGCATCAAAGGCGACTTACAACCATTCTCCGTACATGAAATTGGAATCCATGAAGATGCAGCTTATTATGCACCACCGAAGAAAACGATCTTCTCCGCAGATACCGTAACAAATGAAGCAAAGAAAGTTTAGGACAACGAAGAACCCGAAGTTCTAGTCCAACAGCCACTCACCACTCCCTTCCGGCGAGATGGTGAAGGTTTCTCCACAACTAGCATCCGAGGTCGAGGCCGGGGACGAGGCCGTGGTAGAGACGTTAGGACAGCTTGGACGAGGAAATCGCCCATCAATGTTGATTGGGATGATAGCTTCCGAAGAAGAAAAAGAAATCAAGCAAGAAGCAACGAACAATAATTCGAAAGAAGCCGCAATTCAAGATCTCTCTCGAAGATGAAAAGAATGAAGAATATAAATCGACGTACGAGAATATTAACCACTACGTACATACTATGACCCTAACCCCGATCCATTCTAATAAGATCGAGGGTATGGTGGTCAAAGAGGTACGTAACGACGGTGCAAGGCCAATCAAATTCTACCGTGGTGCTTCTTCTTCCAAAACTGAAAATAATGTACAATTCGAAGATGTCACTTCATCGAATTAATGGAATTACCTTTTGAGTGGTACTCTCTCCGTGTTCAAAATTTAATTCAACGTGGTTTCTTACCTCGACAATGGACAAAAGGTCAATCTCAACATTTTGAAAAATTATGGAATAACTCCGGTCGTCCTCCCAATTCAAAGTATGGACTCGGATTCGACACGATAGGATCGCCGACGATACCGAATTTTGCTTCGATTGTTACTTGCGAGCCCAATGAAAACCGCATGGAAACTACGGACGAACTCAAAGATGTACAAATCGGAGACGCTCCACCGAATTCGAAGAAGAAATTAAATCTACAATAGATGAGTTAACGGAAGTTAACTTAGGTACTAGCGAAGAGCCTAGACCTACCTTTGTTAGCTCCTTACTCAATAAAGAAGACTCCGAAGAAATAATCAAATTATTAATGGAATTTAAAGACTGTTTTGCTTGGAACTATGACGAGATGCCGGGATTAGCTCAGCAGGTCGCAGTCCATAAGCTAGGAGTGGATCCTACTTCGTCCCAGTCGACAAGGTCCCAAAAGAATGCGTCTAGAAATTGAACAACAAGTCATAGCCGAAGTTAAAAAGCTAATAGACGCTAAATTTGTCCGTGAAGAACAATACCCGACTCGGCTAGCCAATGTAGTGCCAGCCGAAAGAAGAATGGTCGATCGAATCCGTGTGGACTTCGGAGATTTGAACAAGGCATGTCCAAAAGATGAATTCCCTCTACCGATCCTGAATTAATGATCGACATTGCTTCAACACATGAAATATTCTCGTTCATGGATGGATCTTCGTGATACAACCGGATAAAAATGGCTCCAAAAGATGAAAAGCTTACAGCATTCGAGACGCCGATCGGAGTATTTTGCTACACAAAGAATGCCATTCGGATCGAAGAACGCAGAGCAACCTACCAAAGAGCAATGACAAGAATTTTTGATGATCTCATCCACAATCAAGTCGAATGCTACGTGGACGATGTGGTCATCAAAAACAAAGTAAAGGAAAACCACCTGTTTGATTTGAGAATTGTTTTCGAACGATTAAGACAATTTAACCTTTAGATGAATCCCTTAAAATGCGCCTTCGGCGTCACCTCCGGGAAATTCTTAGGATTCGTTGTCCGACATCGTGGAATTGAAATCGACCCGGAAAAGATTAAAGCTATCTTAGATATGCCGCCTCCCAAAACCTTAAAACAACTACGATCTTTTCAAGGGAAGTTGGCATATCTTCGACGCTTTATCTCAAACTCCGTCGGTAGGTGTCGACCTTTCTCGGCACTAGTTAAAAAGGACGCCAAATTTATTTGGGAAGAAAAATGCCGTGAGGCCTTCGAGGAAATTAAACAATATTTAATGACACCTCCCGTCTTAGCAGCCCCGATCTCCGGGTAGACGACTTTCTCGGAGCCTCGTTAGCCTGTGTCAATGATGAGGGTAAAGAAAATGCTCTTTACTACTTAAGCCGTCGTTTACTTCCGACGGAAGTAAGGTATCCCACAATTGAAAAGCATTGTTTGGCCCCGATCTTCGCCGCTCAAAAGCTCGTGCACTACATGCTTTCTCATAAGATCAACCCGATCTCGAAATTTAATCCATTGCAATACTCGATGACTCGTCCAACACTTTCCACTCGACTTGCCGGATGGTCAATGATATTATTGCAATTCGATATAACTTTCGTGCCTCTGCGTGCAGTGAAGGGACAAGTCTTAGCAGACTTTCTCGTAGCACACCCTTTGCCGGCAGAATCTCCTCTCAATGACGATTTGCCAGATGAACAAATAATGAACCTAGAAAACCTTGATGATCGACGTTGGGAATTGTATTTCGACGGAGAATCTTCAGCACATAAAGACGAAGAATCGCAAGTGATAGTGCCCGGTAAGGCAGGAATCGGGTTAATCTTTATAACACCGGAGCGGGGGATGTTAAGATACTCCTACCACTTGACAGAACCGTGTACAAACAACGAAGCAGAATATGAAACCCTCATAACGGGACTGGAATTAACTATTCAAATGGGGATAACATACATCAACATCTACGGGGATTCGCAGTTAATCATTCAACAGATCGCCGGACAATACAGAATTTTAAAGCCAAGACTCGAACAATACTTCCAGTATGCCATACAGATTGTTGGAACGCATTCCAAATGTAACGATCTACAAAATTCCCGTAAAAGAAAATGCTTTAGCAGATGCTTTAGCCCGTCTCGCAAAAGAATTTGCATGCTTGCAAGATGAATCGCTGGAAGTGTCGGCTCACGGACGTCGGGTCCTATCACAGCTCGACATAGTACACGATACACAAATCGAAAAAGGAAAAGAATCAGCTGCAACAGTGATTTAAAACACGAAGATCAGGCGACGACCATTAGTAGACTACTCGCAAACAGAAAGCTACCGGACGATAGGTAGCTAGCCCATCGATCAAGAAAAGAACTCGTCTTACGCATTAATAAACAACACATCGTACGTAAGGTCTTTTGATCAAATGCGGCTAAGGTGCCTAAGCGGGTCCGAGGCCCGTGAAATTGTTAAGGAGGTGCATTCAGGACTCGTGGCGCTCACCAGCCGGGTCCGAAGATGAAAATGAAAATTAAAAGACTAGGGTACTACCGGCCCTCGATGATGACCGACCGCATGAAAATCGCCAAGAGCCGTCACCAATGCCAAGTGCACGGAGTGGTTCTACACCAACCTCCAAATGTGCCGCACCCGACAATTGCGTCGTGGCCATTTGAATGTTGGGGCACGGATATAGTGGGTCCAATAGAACCACCATCTTCAAAAGGACATCGTTTCATTCTTGCGGCTACGGATTACTTTTCCAAGTGGGCGAGGCAGCTCCACTTAGAGAAGTGAAAGCACACCACGTGCTACGCTTTTCAAGAACCAAGTTGTCTACCGTTTCGGAGTGCCGCGCAGGATCATCTCGTATAATGGGTCGGCATTCGAAGCACACAAATCAACAATTTTGTCGTGAGACACGGAATCGACCGGCGATACTCAACAATTTACTACCCAAGAGCAAACGGCCTCGCCGAGGCTTTTAATAAAACTCTCGTTCAAATCTTAAAGAAAACTTTGGACGATAATAAGAGAAATTGGCACGAGAAGTTGTTAGAAGCCTTATGGGCCTACCGGACAACCTTCGTAACTCCTACTCAAGCTACACCTTACGCTCCGGTGTATGGGTCCGAGGCGATGTTACCTTTAGAGGTTCAGCCTTCCTTCACTCGTAATTGCGCTTGCAAATAAGATCACGACGGAAGAGAACGCCAAATTACGACTAGAAGAATTAGAAAGCTCGGAAGGGAAAAGACTTGCAGCGCAGCAGGAATTTAGAACTATACCAAGCTAAGATGGTTCAAGCCCATGACAAACCGGTCCGCCCAAGAACCTTCAAAGTCGGTGACTTAGTTCTCGTTCTCAAGAGACCTATCCTCGCACACCGCAAGATAGGAGGAAAATTTGAACCCACTCGGGAAGGACCGTTTGTGGTCAAGCAATATACTCGTGGAGGTTCCTACCAGCTAGTGAATTGCCGGGAGAACGACATATGCTTCCGATCAACTGACGATACTTGAAAAAGTATTACGCTACTCGATGTTTTGAAGGAATGAATTCTTCATCCCTAAGAAACACGGGCGAAGTAATTACTTATGATTGGGTCCGAACCCAAAAAATAATAAAATGTGCTAAAATAAATAAAATCATGATAATTAAGTTTTCCTTGTTTTCTTTTCCAAATCAAAATCTCTTCCCTCATCTTATTCTACTTCATTCCTGTTAAATTTGAAAATAAAAAATTTATATAAAAAAATGTCTTTAATAAACGTTTTCTTAATGTTCTTGTTCTTAGTATGCACCCCGATCCTTTTCCTTGTCTTTTCGCAGGAAATGTCGAACGGGCGGTTGGTCCCGAACTTTAAGAATGGCGTAAGCCTTGCACTCGATGAAAAGAGGGTGAAAGATGGAGCGATAATCGAGATCGACTCGGATTTCGAACCAGCAGGCCTACAAGACGAGGAAAGTGACCGGGTCCCGCTGACCGAGAAGAACTGCCCGGCAGACAAAGGATGAAAGTGGGTGGCCCAAGCCACCAATCCAAAGAAGAAGAAAAGAATGGCAAACGCCGAAGAAGACAAGAAAATGAAATCCGTAGTCGCTACGACAGAGGGCGAGCTTGTCGGCCGCCGCGCCCACAGAGATTCAAGAAGTGCGGAGAGCTACTCTCACAGCAACGCAACGAAGAAATAAGAATCGACGTATCCGTAAGATGTTAACAAAACTAGCTGCGGACCAGCGCAACGAGAAAGTTACTACCGCCAGTACGTACACTTCAAGGACACCGGTTCACCAGGACTCGAAGAAAGGAGGCCACCTCTAGGATAACGTAAAGAACCAGGGAGATGTCACAAAGATCGAAGAAAGAAGGCTACCACGCCACCGGATAGAACCACCAGCTGATGCATGACCTTGTTGCGTAGCAACCCCGGGGATGTCCCGACGTGCATCATCCCCGAGGAGCCGAGGTATGCGTGAGAACGTGAAGGGAGTGAACCGTATATCCCACAATATGTCACAAGGCCTCGCCATCTGCAGAGCATTCCGGAATACGAGCTGGAGAGAATGCAAAATGTTGAAAAGAAAATCTTTGAATACTTCGAGAGAATTAAAGGTAGAAGAATCAATATACTAGAGGGCCTCGAGCTACATACAGACGTATTCTCCGAGTATGAACAAGAGCAAATCGTGGATTGCATCCGGGATTTGAAAAGAATGGGCCGAGCAGGCCGCCTGAGGGAAAACACATAATCAGAACCCCGGAGATGGATGCCAGGGAAGGGAATAATCACAATACAATGCGGATGCTGCTACAACTTTGCGGAGGACAGGAAGGGAAACCCACCTGGAATACTCCGTCATGGGCAAGTGGATCCGATGCCATTAGTCATCAAGAGAATGGTAAAGAGATTGATAACATGGAGGGTACTCGCGCAGTATCGCATACCCAATAGCTGCATTATTAACATCTACAAGTAAGGTGACCGCATACCCCTACACATAGATCACCATGACTTTGTCGACCTTTCGCACAGCTCTCTTTCCCGAACGAGTGTAACATCATGTTCGGATCCGACCTCCGGATAGCAGGCCCGTGTGAGTTCCGAGGGCCGTTGAAGATACCTTTACCGGTAGGTTCCGTCATGATACCGAAGGGCAACGGAGCGTATATCGCTAAGCATTGCATACCAGGAGTACCAATGAAGCGGATCTCGCTACTTTCGGAGAATGGACGACGAGAAGACACCTTACCATTTCCAGCTCGGACCCGTAGCTAGAGAACCTCCGCCTTACGAGTCGTGAGTTACATGGGAAATATCACACCTCCAACGTACATCCATACGGCATCCTTGCCAAGGATGGCTTGGAAGGTGATGTTATTGACCATGTACCCCACTATTCAGACATGGATGTTTGACAGATGCTTCTTTGATGGATCAACAAAGATCATACATAGTCCGTTTTGAGTCTACATGGATTGTATGAGATGTATTCCGGATCGAGTTGTGTGATGTATCTTCAACATGATTGGAATGAAAGTGACCATGTCACATTTTCGCCTTCACCTCTTTTGTGCAAATTGACCTGGAAACGCCATTAAAGTTAAATGAACTTCGAACAAAGAACATAAAAGAAAAAAAAGAAGAATAAAAGAAAACTTTCCTAAAAAAAATCTAAAAATGATAAACACCAAATTCACATGAACATTAAATTCACGATAAAATAAATTTGAATCGTTAAAGGACAAACAAAATGAACACAAATTCCAAATCTCAATCAAATTTCAAATTCAATCTTTCCAGATTCCAAATCCAATCTCGATCAAATTTCAAATTTGATCTTCCAAATTTCAAATCAAATCTTAAATCAAATTTCAATCGAGTTCAAACTCATCCTTCCAAATCTCAAATTCAATCTTTCCAGATCTCAAATATCAATCAAATTCAAATTCAATTTCTTCCGGATCTCGAATCAAATCTCAATCAAATTCAAACTTTTGGGTCGAGGATTTTACATCCAAGACTCGTATCGCTTTAGGATTCTTCCCTATTGCACCGAAATACATCAAATTCAAACTTTTGGGTCGAGGATTTTACATCCAAGACCGCACCGCTTTAGGATTCTTTCCCTATCTGCACCGAAATACATCAAATTCAAACTTTTGGGTCGAGGATTTTACATCCAAGACCGCACCGCTTTAGGATTCTTTCCCTATCGCACCGAAATACATCAAATTCAAACTTTTGGGTCGAGGATTTTACATCCAAGACTCGCACCGCTTTAGGATTCTTTCCCTATTGCACCGAAATACATCAAAATCAAACTTTTTGGGTCGAGGATTTTACATCCAAGACTCGCACTCGCTTTAGGATTCTTCCCTATTGCACCGAAATACATCAAATTCAAACTTTTGGGTCGAGGATTTTATATCCAAGACCGCATCGCTTTAGGATTCTTTCCCTATTGCACCGAAATACATCAAATTCAAATTTTTGGGTCGAGGATTTTACATCCAAGACCGCACCGCTTTAGGATTCTTTCCCTATCGCACCGAAATACATCAAATTCAAATTTTTGGGTCGAGGATTTTACATCCAAGACCGCACCGCTTTAGGATTCTTTCCCTATTGCACCGAAATACATCAAATTTAAATTTTTGGGTCGAGGATTTTTCATCCAAGACCGCATCGCTTTAGGATTCTTTCCCTATCGCACCGAAATACATCAAAATCAAACTTTTTGGGTCGAGGATTTTACATCCCGCATCGCACTCGCTTTAGGATTCTTTCCTACACAGAATGAAATACATCAAAATCAAACTCTCGAGGTTAAGGATTTTACATCCAATACCGCATTGCTCCGAGATCTCTCCTCATTGCAATGATTCAATCCGATCAATTCAATTTTCTTTCGAGGTCAAGATGTTACATCTAAAACCTCGTAATTCCAATTTTCATTTCAAATCAAATCCCTCAAATTAATTTTTACAAAACTTCAATCTAAATTAAAACTCCAAACTAAAATCTAAGTTCACACGTCAAACTTAAACCGAAACAAAATAAAATCTAAATCGAAATTCTCCAAGGTCATGTGATTCGGAATTCACCTCATTTTCTTTTCCCGCCGAGAGTTCGAGTATCTCCAGCTTGGGAACATACCCGATACTCCCCAACGGAAATTCTTTCGCTTTGTCCTAAGTTTGTCACTTGGACGTTCGTGTTGGTTTTGTTGATCGCTTCGGCCAACACCAATACGCGCGGTGTGCTCCGTCACTCACCACACCTATCGGGAGTCCATTTGTTGACCTCATTTTCGATGAGGTCTTCTCTTCTTCTTTTAGTGCTTAGGATCTAGCCTTAGGCTTTTCCTTCGACTATCTTAGAGGACTAGAATCGGGACCCACCTTTTAGAAACTCAAACCACTTCTTAACTCCCCGCAAACTCCACAAACTCGACCGTAGACCCCTAATCACCTGTGAGGGTCGAAATTAAATGCGGAAGCTTAAGGATGAGTTCCTACAGACTCTTCGGCCTTAGATCGCCCCGGCGGCCCGGTCTCGGTGAAGGGGCCGACTTACACACACACTACACTTATACACTACACTTTCACACACTTCCTAAAAACACACCCATACCCAACTCGACCTCCCGACTCATGTAGGTGATTCACATGGATGGTCCTTAACCCCTAAGCCCTCGCAAGAGGTTAGTGAACAACATAGCTGAATGCCTCAAATGAGTCCCTTCATGGCTCATGTGAGCTTGATGTGACTTCATGGCTCAACCAAAATGACTTCATTCCACTCAAATTCACCCAATCTTCAATTTTCCAAATTTTCAATTTTCGACCCCCGGACCCTACACCCGTCTAAACTCTACCCAAAACCCTCGAAACTACCCAAAATTTGCAAAATCACCTAAATTGCTCAAAATTCCCCAAAATCAATCCCAAACATTTCTCTCCACTCAAATTGATCATCCATACCCAAAAATACCAAAAATTCCAAAAATACCTCCCAATACCCTCCAAATACCCAAAATACCCCTCTTGGCCAAAAAATCCAAAAATTCAAAAAATTCCCAGAAAATTCCAGAAAATCCCAAGTATTCCCAATTTCATTTTCTCCAACTACGCCATGGGCCAATTTTGTCAATTTACCCAACTTTTGTCAAAACCTCCAATTTGACCCATTTTAACCCAAAGTGAACTCAATGTCAAACCAAACCTACCCAATTGACCCAAATTCTGGTCCAATTCAGTTCTAAACTTCAATTCCACATTCCCAACACCAATCTAGACCAAATTCAAGTCCAATTTGATTGATATTTGGATCCAATTTCACTTTTGGCCTTAAAGCCCAATTTGGACCCATGACCCAAACCTAACCCAAACTCACCCAATTCAACTCCAATTAACCCCAAATCTTTTCTAAATCTTCCTTAACATTCCCACAAATAAAACACTAACATGATTTGCCCAAATTTTGACCCAAACCCCACTCAAATTCAACCCAAGGCTAAAAGGCCCATTTTCGACCTAAACCCAAACCTAACCCAAATGAGCCCAAACCCCAAAATCAAAGCCCAACCAAAGTCAAAACCTCTTTGAAACACTCCCATAAATATTTCTCAACATTAATTTTACATCAATTTTAACCCTAGCCCAACATTGGCCCAAGTTAGCCCAATTTGACCTACATAGTGCCCACTTACCAAATAAATCCAAATTCAAACCAATTCAATCCCAAATCACACTAAATCGACTCCAAGCCCTTCATAGAACATCCCTAAACCAATTATAACACTTATTCGACAAGGTCCTTCACAAAATCTTCACCCAAATGCCCATCCTAAAATCAAAAAGCCCATTCCCCTTAAACTTTCCTAAAAGCCAACTTCCTTCAAATTCAAAAGCCCAAATTCATCTAAAGCCCACATGGCACTTCCCCTCATCATCCATTTAATCAAAATTGCCCCTAAGTTTAAAAGTCATCAATTAAACAATTCCAAATCAATCCCCATACAAATTCCCATCAAAATATCAAAATTTTCTTAAATCCCTTTTTATGAAATCGACCCAAGCTTTTCCCAAGCCAAACGGAGCTAAGTGCGAGCCATTCACAAGCCATATGGAGCCATGAAAGTTTGGCATGCGACCATGCCATTAATGGTAAAAGGAGGGGCTCCTTTCCTAATCTTTCATTAAGCTTTTTAACCTTATCCATGACACACTCTAAACCATGTTTAGCCACCTCATCATGGATAGAGACCACACCATTCTCTCTCGGCCGACCCAACCGATCCTCTCAGCCCAAAATCAGAGCCATGGGGAGGTGCACCCAACCCAAACCAATGGGTTGACCAAATTGATACCAAAATGACCCCTTCTCCATTCCATTTTAATTCAAAGCCTTTACACATGTCAAACTCCACCGACTTCACCAACTTCAAGACCTCGGACTCCCCGAACCCGAAGGTGACCCATGCCCGCCGGCCACCCGCCCGGATCGCCGGAAAACACCATGGCCGAGACCTCGGGAGGAGCCAAACTTTGGAATTCCACCTCGCCGAGCCGCCCCATGCCCAATGGCCACCATGGTCGTTCTTCCCATGACCAGAGCAGCTGATCCCAACCCTCGTCATCCCCGGGAGGCTCTCCACCACCTCTATTTAAACCCGACCCCCTCACGGCCATGAGAGGAGAGTTGCACAAACCTTGCCGAAACTCGCCAAAATTGTTCCTAACCTTCTCCACCCCTAGAGCAGCTTGATCCCCAGTGTCAATTCGCCCCGATCCCCACCGACAAAACCCAATTTCTCAACCGAAATTCCACCTAAAATCGGGACACTTCTCCACAGCGGAGCCAATCCCCAAATCGATTGGTTCTACACCTTCACTCGCACTGTGGAAGGTGTTCACCAAAGAAAAGCCCCATCTCCAGGCCTCCTAGCTGCTCCAACTCTCCAAGCTTATGGATCGGCCGTGGTCGAAATCCAACTCTGCACAATTCACTGCACTCAGTGAGACTTCATCTCGGAGCTTGCTAGATCCAATCGGAGGTGCAACAACTCTCGCATCGAAGCCACACTTCTCCGAGCAAAGGTATGAGCTAATTCTTCATCCCGAGCTTCGTAGATTCTCCATTTCAAATGCTTTAATTTCAATGCATGATAACCGTATAGATGTGTTCGTCTCTTCAAGACGAATCCATAGTAGCATAAGAACATGAAAATCCATCGAGTATCGAGCGAGATATTGTGGATTTAGTGTGGACTCGCTCTCGAGCGAGGACACTTGCGGACGATGAACGGATGCCGTTCATTTAATACACGCGCGGACGGACGGCCGGATCGCGCTCGGATCGAAGACGGAACGATACAGCGGGCACCGGGAGCGCCGAGTCAGATGGCGGCGTCGAACGGGAGCGCGCCACGCAGCGCGTTTCGGAGTCGCCGAGGCCGACGCGGCGCCGCGTGGATAAATAGAAAATTAAGGATTTTTCTCGATTTATTTAATTCCCTAAACTTCAAAAATTCATAACTTTGTGTAGAAAAATCGAAAAATAAAATAAAAATACCCTCTCGCTCAGATGAATCGTAGGAGAATAATGTGGAAAAGAAATCATTTAATTTCATCAAGTATTTTATTTTTTATAATTTATTTACTCTCTCGCATACTTTTAATTCTCCATGCATGTATACAATTCACCATGGCATGAGACCATAGGGCTTTTAAGCCTCTGAGTTTGGGAACATTCCTCGAATTTTCCAAAGTCGAGGCCATCCCTATGAAGAGTTATTAATTTTTCAAATTCATGTTACCGTTTTGAGTATTTTAATTTCAATAAATAGCATGTTGTGAAATAAATTCTAGGAAAATTTGATGATGTTCCTTATGACCGCAGAACCCTAGGAAAAATAGGTTTTGAGTTAGTTCAATTAAAACAACCCTAATCGGCTTAAACACTCAAAATAGGTCTCTAATTAATTAGAGCTAACCATACATTAAATTGACTTCAAATCAATTCTCCACTGACCTTTAGGATCGAGGAACCCACCATAAAAATTTGAGGTCAATTGGACTTGGTTAGCCCCACTAATCGGTCGATTAAGCCACTTAGTCATTTTAAACTTTAAAAATTCATAACTTTCAAAATACCTTTCAAAAATTCACCAAATTGGTTTTGAAGCCTCTCTGATATTAGGGAATCTAAGAAAATTAAAATTTCAATTTTCTAAAAAAGTTGATTTTTAATATTATTTTAATATTTTTAATAATTAAAAAATAATAAAAATCACAAAAATAATAAAATTCATCAAAATGTCACATTTTGAATTTTAATCACTTAGGAACAAACCCCATATTTTTCTTAGGTGTATTTAGTGAGATATTAAATTTTAAAGCTTTAGGGTAATTTTAAAATTAAAAAAATATATTTTCTAGCTTTTTCATTAAAATAATTATAATAAATCATAGAAAAATCAGAAAATTGCAAAATTTGCTTTTCTGATTTCCTTTATATCAGAGAGATTTTTGAAAAATATAAAATTCATTTTTCAACATTTATTTTATTTTTAAATTAATTAACACTCCAAAACTTAAAATAATTATAATAAAAATAATATAATTCAAAAAATCACCAAAATTGGTCCAAGTGGTCCTCTCGTCATTAGGAATGTCCCCTAATTTTCTTAAGGACAGAAAATTTCCCTTGGTCATGTTATTAAAATTTCCTCGAAATCTCTATTTTCTACCAAAAAAAATTATATAAATAAATTAAATACAGTAAAAATCACATTTTCTCCTCTCATGTCTTTATTGACATATGAGTGAAGTCACATAAAAATTTCAAGTTCATTTGAGTTCAATTTAGTGAGTTATAAAATTATTAAGCTTAAAGGGTAAAGTGGTAATTAAAATTTTTAATCCTTAATTAAAACTTTAGGTTTAATAAAAAATTAACAAGCAAAATATTTGATCCTAATCTGATTTGGAAGATTGAAATTTAAATAATTAAAGGGTAGAAACCCATTAAGCAATTTAAAATGATTAAACTTTAATTAAATAATTGATTAAATTTGAAGAATAATAAAATTAGAATTATTAAAATAAGGATATTATTAGGAAGAGATTTATTCTTTAATTTAAAAATCCCTAAATTAATTATCTCATTAATATTTAATTCTTAATTAAAAATGATAACTCAAATTTAAAACATTAAAAGACTTAATCATTAAACTAAAATTAAATTATTAAACTCTTTTAAAATTTTAATTAAAATTAAAAAAAATAAAATAAAATTAAAAAATTAAATTAAATCAAATTAAATTAAATTAAATTAAATAAATAAAATTAAAATAAATTAAATAAACAAATTAAATTAAATCAAATTAAATTAAATTAAATTAAATTAAATTAAAAATTAAATTAAATTAAATCAAATTAAATTAAAATTAAATCAAATCAAATTAATTTAATGTAACATCAAATCAAACTAAATTGAATTAAATTGAATTAAATAGAATTAAAACTCAATTAAATTAAATTAAATTCAATTAAGTTGAATTAAATATAACATCACAAAAGACATAAAGAATTCAAAATAAATCTAAAAATAACTTGAACACTATTCCAAATTTAAACCCATTAACTTAAATTAAATCATTTGAATACCAATTTACCCTCAAAACTTTGGTTATTATAACTTCTAAACAGAACATTAAATGAAATGTTACTTCACTTATAGGACATTCAAATGTCCTAGTTCACTGAGCAAGACAACAAAATTTGAATCCCTGACGATTAATTCATTTATATAATTAAATTCATTCTGACTTAAAACAATCCTAGAAATATTGAAAAGAAGTTTATGATTTGTCTTAAGCACTTCCTCGATATGATAGGATGTTTATAAGAACAACTAAATTTAATTATTCTTCGATGAAGAAAATCGTCCTCAAACCAAAACACAAAGACCTATACGTCATAAGAAATGACTAGCCATAGGATTAGAATTTGCGTAGAAAACCATAACCCTTCCCTTACCTTTACCTAGGAACTTGCTTAAATATTCTAATTGTGTTTTAAGTGCAACTTGGGATGACTGGAAGACCCTCCAGTGTACGCTGTTATGTTATCGCGATTTACTTTCTCGCAATTTACATTATCGCAATTTATTTAACCGCATCGCACTTACTTTTCTCGCATGATAAACAACTCGTTGCATGAAAACTCACACCTTTAGGATAGTCCCTAAAACCGAAACCAAAACTAAGTTAAAAGTCATCGCAAGATAAAATTCACCGCCACAACATTTCAAAATATAAAACAACTCAAAATTTAATCACAAACGTAACACAAAACTACAATTATAACTAAATTAAAACGTCCCGTCGGATGATCGGGAATACCTCTGATGATGTAACCTACGTGTTGCTAACGAGATTTCCCACGGCCTAAATGAAAGTGTGGAACTCATTTAGTTGATTTTAGCAAATTCATCCGGACTAAGTGAATCCGATAAAAATAATGATGCCGAAGGATGGAACCGCAGGATCTTAACCGACGTCGTTATAATCAACTTTAAGATTTGTTTTAATTAAAATATTGAAAACACTTGGAAATTAAGATTTTCTCTAAACCAAAACACTTTTCTCATCCTCCCGATTTATGACTTCTAAAACTAAAACCTCCGCAACAACAAGGATCTAGGAGCATGGTGGCAAAGCACGGCCATCGTCATCACAGAAAACCCGAATCTACTTCAAAGAAACTTTCTTAGAATTAAACAACCAAGCCATAGGATTTCGAGGTAGATTCGCCTAGTGCAACATAAATCCTCAACCTTTGTTAGCATTCTGCACTCGCAAATTAAGCCCTAACCGGTTTTAGATTCCGAGGTAGTCGTCCGATACGACATAAACCCTCACATCTTCGAGGCTATTTGTGTGATTTTATCATACAAATATAAGTCCTAATTAATTAAAATCGACAAGATCAAAAACATTTAAATAAATATTAGGAATTTCCTAAACTCAAGCCAAACAATAGGATAGTCGGAAATTACCGAAGTTCGCTTCGAATCCGTGATTTCTCCTACTTTTCTTCCTTTCGATTCCCAAAACAAAATGTTCCAAATTTGATCCATTCCCTATCGAAATTCCAAACTTCAATCCTTTCGAGAACTTAAACTTTCAAATTCTCGAGATGCAATTATCGATTATTATCGAGAGTTTTCTTAGGTGATTCCCGTCACTTAAGATGTAATTAACTATAGTGGGCTTGCCCTTATATAGAATTTTAAAGAACCCGTGTAATATAAACCCCGTTTAATGCTTTCATATTAAGCAGTGGAATTATTTCGGCACATAAAATTGGTTCGCGTACCAAACGGATGTCACAAATCTTCTAGTTTATTTAATCGAGCCCCATCGTCAAGCAAGTGTGCCTATTCTTCGAGATGGATACACGGCTTATGGTACGATGCTCGTTTATATAAACTATTCGGGATGTGAGATCGGCTTGATTTCATATCTTAAAATCTTCAAATTTAAAATTATTTTCAAAATCAAATACTACTTTTCAAATTATTTATTTAAATTAAATTAAAAATTCGCCGCACAATTTCTGTTAGGCGACCCCTTTTCAAAATAAAACACACAACCTAAAAAATATGCCTACAAATTTCTGGCGACTCCGCTGGGGAAAATTCCTCTCTCCATTTTAGTCAAATAATTTTGCTTTCGAAAATCAGTAAGTGTATCCATGTCCCTAATGGATCGAACTACTCCTTCTTTCGTCGGGATACTATGTTCATTTCTACCTCGAACAAGTATAGCCAACATTCTCGATTTAGGAACCACCGTTTAGACACCCTTAAACAGAGAGGTTCCGAGATCCTTTTACCTCATTTCGAGGCGGGGTGGACCCCCATCAGTGTTAGTTTAGGAATGATCCTTCGAGTCGAGAAGTCTTGCTTAAGACTCTCTTTTCCTTTCCAACTCCGAATCGATTCCTTACCTTCTTTACACCTTTCGAACATTCCGTTCTAAATAAACAAACCCTCTAATAAGTGATTCTTTTAACAAATGATTCCTTCTTATAAATACATGAACAAGAATGTGTTCTGACTCTTTTCAATTCCTTTCTTTTCATCCTAAAGAAAAAAAGCATAACTCGGGACCGACAACCGTAATCTACCCTCGCAAATGGAAGCCCCGAAACCGATTTTCTCCTTCACCAATGGACCGGACTTCGCCGTCTATAAGGATGAGCCGCCCGACAATGGGATCATCCGATTCGGACAAGGATTTGAAAACACGAACGTCAAGATCACCGACGTCTCCCTCTTGCACCGACGAACAAGGTATCCGAAGCCGAGGAGCCGCCGCTCGAGTTCAACCTTAGGTCGATCCAAGAGTTTCCTCCCTCGCAAAGGATCCCGACTAAGAGGAGTACCGCCATCCGCAGAGGACCGTTCTTACTACTCCCACCGGTCTAGTTGTTTCGCACCTACCCCGACTTCGCCAAATCAAAGGGGAAAGAAATCAAGAACTATGGTAAACCCGTTACCGTGGAGGGTACAGCATCTTCTCGTAAGACCTTCGTTTTCGAAATCTGGTCCAGCTTCAAAGATTCCATCACCGACAAGGACCCAAAGAAGAAACGAAGTAGAAGGATCGCCAGAGAAGCCGCAGCCGCCGAAATTGTTTTCCCGGAGGAAATCCCGCAATCCGCTCGAATATACACCGCTGCCAGAATATACACCGCTGCCTGACTACATACCACTTTTGGGAGGAAGCAGGTTCCATCCCCTCTCCGCCGCAGAGGACGAGGAAAATGTTCGCAAGATTGCCGCCGCATTGCCTCCGCCCGCATACTACAACGATAGCCGCAAGAAAAGGACTAGAACTACGCCGTTTGCTCGACCGCAAACTTTGGTAGAAAAGTTAGCGAAGAAGGAAAACCGCCCCGTATCGAAGATTCTATGAAGGATAGGCGGGTGCCGCCAAATCACGTCTCGGCCCCGAGTAGAACCCGCCATCATGACGAAAAGCCAAGTAAAAGAATGAAGGCTCGTCCGCCCGTCGTCGTCTCGGTGATTACAGACTAGGAGGATACTACCTTCCAAAGCATTTGGCCGACGCACCATCCGGTCCTAGACCTTCCGCCGCTAGAAGGATGGTATGGCGTCCCACCACCGGGCGCTAAGATCGAAACAAGCAGTCCCGAGAAAGAAAGTCTCGCCAGAGGCCGGAATCTGAAGAAAGTGTTACTGCGATAAAGGGGACTCGTGAAAGGGGGACCCGGCAGCTATCGCACGATAACCACAATGACACACAGAAAGCCCCGCTAGAAGATGCCATGGAAAAGTTGAGAACTGATATCCGATAGTTGGCAAAAGAAAGAGAAGAAAAGTTCGGAGATGAGATTGATTCATCGGAATTCATGGACGACGAATATGCGAAATCAACATGGCCGAGACACGAGCTTCATCGCCTTCGCAAGGTGCTCCCGCAGCCGCAGAAGAGAGGAGCCGTAACCGATGAGAAGGCAACCTGCGAAAAAGACGACACGATCGCTCAAATGGCGAAAAGGATGGAAGAGATGGCCATAGCTCCGGCCACTCTCCGCAGTCAAGTACAACCACAAAGAGAGACACCCCTGCAGGTCATTCACATCGTAGACGGAGGAAAGGAGATTACATCCGTCAATGGGGATGATCACCGAAAAGGATACAACACAAAGTATGATCCCCGAAAAGGATATCAAGAACTTCGGTGGAACAAGCAAGTGCGAGAAGCCTTAAGCACAATCGAAGAGCGGGACATCCATTCGGACGGTAGACCTTATCCGAAGAATTCGACGCCGTTCAATACCCGAAAGGCTTCGTACCACCTCTCGTTCAAGACCTTCGACGGAACCGGGAACCCCCGACAAGATGTTGCACACTTTCGTGCCGCTTGTTGTAATGCGGCGGGAGCGATGCATTACTCTTCCGAAAGTTCGTCGCCAGTTCGTCAGAATCGCCTTCGACCGGTATGCAGAATTACCAAATGGTTCTGTGAAGACGTTCTCAGAGCTAGAGAACCTCTTCATCAAGCGATTCACTGGAGCTCAGCACCACATCACTATAGGTGATTTAGTGGTAGAGAAACAAAGGCCGAACGAAACTTTAGTGGATTACATACTTCGATGGAGGAACTTAAGCATGAAGTGTGAACCACAACTACAAGAACAACATGCAACAAGCATTTTACTTAAAAGCATTCACGGCCCGAAAGCACTTCTCCTCAAAGGATTCACTATTAAGACTTTCGAGAAGTTGTTAAGCAAGGCCGGAAGCTTGCAAGAAGAGGCGAAGCAATTAAGTTTCGCCGATAAGACGGACAAGCAAAAGTCCGCGAAGACTTTCAAAAGAAATCCGGATCATTGCAACGAATCGACAAAGGCAAGCAACCGATGCAAATACCACCGTAACGGCCGCAAAGAACTACAACAGTAATTACTAAGAACCCCGGCCCACATATCACCATCTCCACAAGATGAACAACCGCCTCGTCCGCAACGTACATTAAGGGAGCTTCCGAGCAGTGGAATATCCGTTCAAGAATGAAGCAAGGTCGAAAATGTTCCGTAGTCTCGATGAAGACTCCGGATTTCCACCGCCGTAGCCTAAAAGACCGAGAGGAAGTCAACAAGAAAGGTGGTCCCAACTTTTGCCCTTACCACCTGGATGCTTGGGCACAAGATAGAAGAATGCATTACCTTCAAAAGTTGGCTCAACGACAACCTTCGGAAAGGGAATATAACAATCCCGAAGGAGTATATGAAGGAACCCCAGAAAGGAGGTTCCGTCAATGTTATCTCAACTGATCACATCATTCCGATAGATCCATACACGACTGCCGATGGATGGACTACCGCCTGGACAAGGTCTTCGAAGAAGATTTTAGACAGCATCCTAACCGCCTCGGTGCGAACTTCAATTCAGAGTTCGAGACCTGTTAAGCCGGTACTATCACTCGCGATGTAAGAACCACCTCAACAGAGACGATCGAAGAGAAGAAGAAAATCGACGAAGAAGAGAAGACCGAGACTCCTAAGGCTAGATTAGGGGCTGCTTATCCTAGGATAGTTGTTTCCGATTCGGGGGAGAAATCCCTCTAACCTCTGATTTTGTACGATTATCTGCTCACTTCGGTGGGATCATATAATGATAAGGGTGATGGCGTTGGCTACGTTTTGACTGTTTCTAACGATTACGTAACTAGCGACAATCCCGACATCGATTTCGATACCAACGACAATTCTCAAATCATACACGATCTCGACAAGCAAAATAACAAAGAAGACATCCATCAAGGAGGCTACGAGAGCTCAACAAGCAACGAATCTATCTCGCGAGTTTCGAGGAGCTCCAAATACAACAGAGTTAGAGCCTTCGGATTCCGAAGCTAATCCGTAAGAACCCGTCACTCCGATTCAAGAAGAGACACCGACAAGCTCAATACTAGATTCTGGAGGAAATTACGAAGTCAACTCGAGAAGTGGAAAAGTTCTACCTCCAAGAATGGGTCCAAAAGACAAAGGAAAGCGTGTGGTTGTTCAAGAAGAACCAACCCCAGCAGAAGAAATACCCATTCGAGAAGAAGCCGAGACGCATGAAAAAAAGTGGACTTTAGGTTTAATAAAAAATTAACAAGCAAAATATTTGATCCTAATCTGATTCTGATGATCGAAATTTAAATAATTAAAGGGTAGAAACCCATTAAGCAATTTAAAATGATTAAACTTTAATTAAATAATTGATTAAATTTGGAAGAATAATAAAATTAAAATTATTAAAATAAGGATATTATTTGGAAGAGATTTATTCTTTAATTTAAAAATCCCTAAATTAATTATCTCATTAATATTTAATTCTTAATTAAAAATGATAACTCAAATTTAAAACATTAAAAGACTTAATCATTAAACTAAAATTAAATTATTAAACTCTTTTAAAATTTTAATTAAAATTAAAAAAAATAAAATTAAATTAAAAAAATTAAATTAAATCAAATTAAATTAAATTAAATAAATCAAATTAAAATAAATTAAATAAACAAATTAAATTAAATCAAATTAAATTAAATTAAATTAAATTAAATTAAAAATTAAATTAAATTAAATCAAATTAAATTAAAATTAAATCAAATCAAATTAATTTAATGTAACATCAAATCAAACTAAATTGAATTAAATTGAATTAAATAGAATTAAAACTCAATTAAATTAAATTAAATTCAATTAAGTTAATTAAATATAACATCACCAAAGACATAAAGAATTCAAAATAAATCTAAAAATAACTTCAACACTATTCCAAATTTAAAGCCATTAACTTAAATTAAATCATTCAATACCAATTTACCCTCGAAGCTTTGGTTATTATAACTCCTAAACTGAACATTAAATGAAATGTTACTTCACTTATGTGACATTCAAATGTCCTAGTTCACCGAGCAAGACAACAAAATTTGAATCCCTGGACGATTAATTCATTTATATAATTAAATTCATTTCGACTTAAAACAATCCTAGAAATATCGAAAAGATGTTTAAGATTTGTCTTAAGCACTTCCTCGATATGATAGGATGTTTATAAGAACAACTAAATTTAATTATTCTTCGATGAAGAAAATCGTCCTCAAACCAAAACACAAAGACCTAGACGTCATAAGAAACGACTAGCCATAGGATTAGTGAATTTGCGTAAAACCATAACCCTTCCCTTAGCTTTTACCTAAGAACTTGCTTAAATATTCTAATTGTGTTTTAAGTGCAGCTTGGGATGACTGGAAGACCCTCCGAGTACACCGTTATGTTATTGCGATTTACTTTCTTGCAATTTACATTATTGCAATTTATTTAATCGCATCGCACTTACTTTTCTTGCATAATAAACAACCGTTGCATGAAAACTCACACCTTTAGGATAGTCCCTAAAACCGAAACCAAAACTAAGTTAAAAGTCATCGCAAGATAAAATTCACCGCCACAACATTTCAAAATATAAAACAACTCAAAATTTAATCACAAACGTAACACAAAACTACAATTATAACTAAATTAAAACGTCCCGTTGGATGATCGGGAATACCTCTGATGATGTAACATACGTGTTGCTAACGGGATTTCCCACTGCGTCTAAATGAAAGTGTGGAACTCATTTAGTCGAGTTTAGCAAATTCATCCGGACTAAGTGAATCCGATAAAAATAATGATGCCGGAAGGATGGAACTGTAGGATCTTAACCGGCGTCGTTATAATCAACTTTAAGATTTGTTTTAATCAAAATATTGAAAACACTTGGAAATTAAGATTTTCTCTAAACCAAAACACTTTTCTCATCCCCTGATTTTTGACTTCTAAAACTAAAACCTCTGCAACAACAAGGAGCTATGGAGCATGGTGGGCAAGACGGCCATCGTCATCACAGAAACCCGAATCTACTTCAAAGAAACTTTCTTAGAATTAAACAACCAAGCCATAGGATTTCGAGGTAGTTCGCCTAGTGCAACATAAATCCTCAACCTTTTGTTAGGCATTTGCACCGCAAATTAAGCCCTAACCGGCTTTAGGATTCCGATGTAGTCGTCCGATACGACATAAACCCTCACATCTTCGAGGCTATTTGTGTGATTTTATCATACAAATATAAGTCCTAATTAATTAAAATTGACAAGATCAAAAACATTTAAATAAATATTAGGAATTTCCTAAACTCAAGCAAAACAATAGGATAGTCGGGAAATTACCGAAGTTCGCTTCGAATCCGCGATTTCTCCTACTTTTCTTCCTTTCGGATTCCCAAAACAAAATGTTCCAAATTCGATCCATTCCCTATCGAAATTTCAAACTTCAATCCTTTCGAGAACTTAAACTTCGAAATTCTCGAGAGCAGAATTATCGATTATTATCGAGAATTTTCTTAGGTGATTCCCGTCACTTAAGATGTAATTAACTATAGGGCTCGCCCTTATAGAGAATTTTAAAGAACCTGTGTAATATAAACCCCGTTTAATGCTTTCATATTAAGCATGGGAATTTGTCGACACATAAAATTGGTTCGCGTACCAAACGGATGTCACAAATCTTCTAGTTTATTTAATCGAGCCCCATCGTCAAGCAAAGTGTGCCTATTCTTCAGGATAGTATACACGGTTTATGGTACGGTGCTCGTTTATATAAACTATTCTGGGATGTGAGATCGGCTCGATTTCATATCTTAAAATCTTCAAATTTAAAATTATTTTCAAAATCAAATACTACTTTTCAAATTATTTATTTAAATTAAATTAAAAATTCGCCGCACAATTTCGTTAAGGCGACCCCTTTTCAAAATAAAACACACAACCTAAAAAATATGCCGACAAATTTCTCGGCGACTCACTTGGGAAAATTCCTCTCTCCATTTTAGTCAAATAATTTTGCTTTCGAAAATCGGTAGTGTATCCATGTCCCTAATGGATCGAACTACTCCTTCTTCTCGTCGGGATACTATGTTCATTTCTACCTCGAACAAGTATAGCCAACATTCTCGGATTTAAGAACCACCGTTTAGACACCCCTAAACAGAGAGGTTCCGAGATCCTTTTACCTCATTTCGAGGTGGGGTGGACCCCCAATAAGTGTTAGTCGAGGAATGATCCTTCGAGTCGAGAAGTCTTTCTTAAGACTCTCTTTTCCTTTCCAACTCCGAATCGATTCCTTACCTTCTTTACACCTTCGAACATTCCGTTCTAAATAAACAAACCCTCTAATAAGTGATTCTTTTAACAAATGATTCCTTCTTATAAATACATGAACAAGAATGTGTTCGGACTCTTTTCAATTCCTTTCTTTTCGTCCTAAAGAAAAGAAGCATAACTCGGGACCGACAACCGTAATCTACCCCGCAAATAGAAGCCCCGAAACCGATTTTCTCCTTCACCAATGGACTCGGACTTCGCCGTCTATAAGGATGAGCCGCCCGACAATGGGATCATCCGATTCGGACAAAGATTCGAAAACACGAACGTCAAGATCACCGACGTCTCCCTCTTTGCACCGACGAACAAGGTATCCGAAGCCGAGGAGCCACCGCTCGAGTTCAACCTCAGGTCGACCCAAGAGTTTTCTCCCCCGCAAAGGATCCCGACTAAGAGGAGTACCGCCGTCCGCAGAGGACCGTTCTTACTACCCCCACCGGCCTAGTTGTTTCGCACCTACCCCGACTTCGCCAAATCAAAGGGGAAAGAAATCCGTAACTATGGTAAACTCCGTTACCGCGGAGGGTACAGCATCTTCCCGTAAGACCTTCTCGTTTTCGAAATCGGGTCCAGCTTCAAAGATTCCATCACCGACAATGACCCAAAGAAGAAACGTAGCAGATGGATCGCCGAGAAGCCGTAGCCGCCGAAATTGTTTTCCCGGAGGAAATCCCGTAACCGCTCGAATATACACCGCTGCCAGAATATACACCGCTGCCTGACTACATACCACTTTTGGGAGGAAGCAGGTTCCATCCCCTCTCCGCCGCAGAGGACGAGGAAAATGTTCGCAAGATTGCTGCCGCATTACCTCAGCCCGCATACTACAACGATAGCCGCAAGAAAAGGACTAGAACTACGCCGTTTGCTCGACTGCAAACTTTGGTAGAAAAGTTAGCAAAGAAAGAAAACTCGCCCCGTATCGGAGATTCTACGAAGGATGGGCGGGTGCCGCCAAATCCCGTCTCGGCCCCGAGTAGAACCCGCCATCATGACTTAAAAGCCAAGTAAAAGAATGAAGGCTAGTCCGCCCGTTGTCGTCTCAGGATTGCGCGATTAGGGAGGATACTACCTTCCAAAGATTCGGCGGATGCACCATCCGGTCCTAGACCTTCTGCCGCTAGAAGGATGGTATGGCGTCCCACTACCGGGCAGCTAAGATCGAAACAACAGCTCTCGAGAAAGATAGTACTCGCCAGAGGCCGGAATCCGAAGAAAGTGCTACCGCGATAAAGGGGACTCGTGAAAGGGGGACCCTGCAGCCTATCGCACGACAACCGCAATGACACACGTAAAGCCCCGCTAGAAGATGCCATGGAAAAGCCGAGAACCGATATCCGACGGTTGGCAAAAGAAAGAGAAGAAAAGTTCGGAGATGAGATCGATTCATCGGAATTCATGGACGACGAATATGCGAAATCAACATGGTCGAGACACGAGCTTCATCGCCTTCGCAAGGTGCTCCCGCAGACTGCAGAAGAGAGGAGCCGTAACCGATGAGAAGGCAACTGGAGAAAAGACGACACGATCACTCAAATGGCGAAAAGGATGGAAGAGATGGCCGTAGCTCCGGCCACTCTCCGCAGTCAAGTACAACCACAAAGAGAGACACCCCTGCAGGTCATTCACATCGTAGACGGAGGAAAGGAGATTACATCCGTCAATGGGGATGATCACCGAAAAGGATACAACACAAAGTATGATCCCCGAAAAGGATATCAAGAACTCGGTGGAACAAGCAGGTGCGAGAAGCCTTAGCTCAATCGAAGAGCGGGACATCCATTCGGACGGTAGACCTTACCCGTAAGAATTCGACGTTGTCCAATACCCGAAAGGCTTCGTACCACCTCTCGTTCAAGACCTTCGACGGAACCGGGAACCCTCCACAACGATGTTGCACACTTTCGTGTCGGCTTGTTGTAATGCCGGCGGGAGCGATGCATTACTCTTCCGAAAGTTCGTCGCCAGTCCGTCAGAATCGCCTTCGACCGGTATGCGAATTACTAAATGGTTCGGTGAAGACGTTCTCGAACTAGAGAACCTCTTCATCAAGCGATTCGCCGGAGCTCAAGCACCACATCACTATAGGTGATTTAGTGGCAGAGAAACAAAGGCCGAACGAAACTTTGGTGGATTACATATTTCTATGGAGGAACTTAAGCATGAAGTGTGAACCACAACTACAAGAACAACATGCAGTCAGCATTTTACTTAAAAGCATTCACGGCCCGATAGCACTTCTCCTCAAAGGATTCACTATTAAGACTTTCGAGAAGTTGTTAAGCAAGGCCGGAAGCTTGCAAGAAGAGGCGAAGCAATTAAGTTTCGCCGACAAGACGGACAAGCAAAAGTCCGTGAAGACTTTCGAAAGAAATCCGGATCGTTGCAGCAGCTGACAAAGGCAAGCAACCGATGCAAATACCACCGTAACGGCCGCAAAGAACAACAACAGAACTACCAAGCAACCCCGCCCAGCCTATCACTCATCTCCACAAGATGAACAACCACCTCGTCCGCAACGTACATTAAGGGAGCTTCCGAGCAGGGGAATATCCGTTCAAGAATGAAGCAAGGCCGAAAATGTTCCGTAGTCCGATGAAGACTCCGCATTTCCACCGCAGCAGCCTAAAAGACCAGAGGAAGTCAACAAGAAATGTGATCCCAACTTTTGCCCTTACCACCGGATGCTCGGCACAAGATGTAAGATTGCATTACCTTCAAAAGTCGGCTCAACGACAACCTTCTGAAAGGAATATAACAATCCCGAAGGAGTACATGAAGGAACCCCGTAAAGGAGGTTCCGTCAATGTTATCTCAATCGATCCCATCATTCGGATAGATCCCTACACGACCGACGATGGATGGACTACCGCCTCGGACAAGGTCTTCGAAGAAGATTTTAGACAAGATCCGAACCGCCTCGTGCGAGCTTCAATTCGTAGTTCGAGACCCGTTAAGCCGGTACTATCACTTGCGATAAAAGAACCACCTCAACAGGAGTCGATCGAAGAGAAGAAGAAAATCGACGAAGAAGAGAAGACCGAGACTCCTAAGGCTAGATTAGGGGCCGCTTATCCTAGGATAGTTGTTTCCGATCTCGGGGAGAAATCCCTCCAACCTCTCGATTTTGTACGATTATCTCGCTCACTTCGGTGGGATCATATAATGATAAGGGTGATGGCGTTGGCTACGTTTGACTCGTTTCTAACGATTACGTAACTAGCGACAATCCCGACATCGATTTCGATACCAACGACAATTCTCAAATCATACACGATCTCGACAAGCAAAATAACAAAGAAGACATCCATCAAGGAGGCTACGAGAGCTCAACAAGCAAAGAATCTATCTGCGAGTTTCGAGGAGCTCCAGTCACAATAGAGTTAGAGCCTTCGCATTCGAAGCTAATCCGGAAGAACTCCGTCACTCCGATTCAAGAAGAGACACCGTAAGCTAAATACTAGATTCGTGAGGAAATTACGAAGTCAACTCGAGAAGTGGAAAAGTTCTACCTCCAAGAATGGGTCCAAAAGACAAAGGAAAGCAGTGTGGTTGTTCAAGAAGAACCAACCCCAGCAGAAGAAATACCCATTCGAGAAGAAGCCGAGATGCATGAAAATAAAGCGGACTACAACGTACTAGCCCATCTTAGGAAACTACCGGCCAAACCGAACATTTACGATGCTCTCATCTTATCAAAGGAGATGAGAGAAGCTCGATCAAGGCCTTACCGGATCCGGAAATTTGCTTAGCTCAAATGGTCGGAGATTCCTTAGATGAGGTTTGTTCGTTAAAGGAACAACTGAGGTGTTACCTTCACGGACAATGACCTACTACTTGGGATGCTAGCATCACAACCGACCGTTGTACATTTCAGCTTACAATCGGGAAGTTTACGCTCTCCGTAGTATTGGTGGATCCAGGGGCATCAATCAATATAATGAGTCTTCGAACGCTAAGCATACTTGGAAATCGATGCTCGCGAGCTCGAAGCGTACAAAATGTTATTAAGAGGATTCAACCAGAAATGAAAAAGAGCCCTCGGGTCAATAACGCTACTAATGAAAACCGGTGACTTAGCAAAGACAACCGCAAAATTTCACATAATCGATTCAGAAACATCGTTCAACGCTCTTCTGGGCCGACCGTGGATACATGAAAACAGGATGGTACCATCATCTCTGCATCGTTGCATCAAACACTACGATGGAGGGGAACAGTGCATCAAAGGCGACTTACAACGATTCTCCGTACATGAAATTGGAATCCATGAAGATGCAGCTTATTATGCACCACCGAAGAAAACGATCTTCTCTAGAGATACTGTAACAAATGAAGCAAAGAAAGTTCAGGACAACGAAGAACCTGAAGTTCTAGTCCAACAGTCACTCACCACTCCCTTCCGGCGAGATGGTGAAGGTTTCTCCACAACTAAGCATCCGAGGTCGAGGCCGTGGACGAGGCCGTGGCGTAGACGTTGGGACAACTGGACAGAGGAAACCAGCCATCAATGTTGATCGGGAAGATAGTCTCAAGAAGAAAAAGAAATCAAGCAAGAAGCAGCAACAATAATTCGAAAGAAGCCGCAATTCAAGATCTCTCTCGAAGATGAAAAGAATGAAGAATATAAATCGACGTACGAGAATATTAACCACTACGTACATACTATGACCCTAACCCCGATCCATTCTAATAAGATCAAGGGTATGGTGGTCAAAGAGGTACGTAACGACGGTGCAAGGCCAATCAAATTCTACCTTGGTGCTTCTTCCTCCAAAACTGAAAATAATGTACAATTCGAAGATGTCACTTCATCAGAATTAATGGAATTACTCGAGTGGTACTCTCTCGTGTTCAAAATTTAATTCAACGTGGTTTCTTACCTCGACAATGGACAAAAGGTCAATATCAACATTTTGAAAAACTATGGAATAACTCCTGGTCGTCCTCCCAATTCAAAGTATGGACTCGGATTCGACACAAGTAGATCGACCGATGATACCGAATTTTGCTTCGGTTGTCACTTGCGAGCCCATCGAAAACTCGCATGGAAACTACAGCACGAACTCGAAGATGTACAAATTGGAGACGCTCCACCAGAATTCGAAGAAGAAATTAAATCTACAATAGATGAGTTAACGGAAGTTAACTTTGGTACTAGCGAAGAGCCTAGACCTACCTTTGTTAGCTCCTTACTCAATAAAGAAGACTCTGAAGAAATAATCAAATTATTAATGGAATTTAAAGACTGTTTTGCTTGGAACTATGACGAGATGCTAGGATTAGCTCCGCAGGTCGCGATCCATAAGCTAGAGTGGATCCTACTTCGTCCCGACCGACAAGGTCCTGTAAGAATGCGTCTAGAAATTGAACAACAAGTCATAGCCGAAGTTAAAAAGCTAATAGACACTAAATTTTTCCGTGAAGAACAATACCCGACCCAGCTAGCCAATGTAGTGCGCACGAAAGAAGAATGGTCGATCGAATCTGTGTGGACTTCGAGATTTGAACAAGGCATGTCCAAAAGATGAATTCCTCTACCGATCCCTGAATTAATGATCGACATTGCTTCAACACATGAAATATTCTCGTTCATGGATGGATCTTCGTGATACAACCAGATAAAAATGGCTCCAGAAGATGAAAAGCTTACAAGCATTCGAGACGCCGATCGGAGTATTTTGCTACACAAGAATGCCATTCGGACCGAAGAACGCAGAGCAACCTACCAAAGAGCAATGACAAGAATTTTTGATGATCTCATCCACAATCAAGTCGAATGCTACGTGGACGATGTGGTCATCAAAAGCAAAGTAAAGGAAAACCACCTGTTTGATTCGAGAATTGTTTTCGAACGATTAAGACAATTTAACCTTAAGATGAATCCTTAAAATGCGCCTTCGCATCACCTCCGGAAATTCTTAGGATTCATCGTCCGACATCGTGGAATTGAAATCGACCCGTAAAAGATTAAAGCTATCTTAGATATGCCGCCTCCCAAAACCTTAAAACAACTACGATCTTTTCAAGGGAAGTTGGCATATCTTCGACGCTTTATCTCAAACCCGTCGTAGTGTGTCACCTTTCTCAGCACTAGTTAAAAAGGACGCCAAATTTATTCGGGAAGAAAAATGCCGAAGGCCTTCGAGGAAATTAAACAATATTTAATGACACCTCCCGTCTTAGCAGCCCTCAGCCTCGTGTAGACTCGTTGATACTTTATACCGCGGCTTAGACGACTTTCTCTGAGTCCCGTTAACTGTAGACAATGATGAGGGTAAAGAAAATGCTCTTTACTACTTAAGCCGTCGTTTACTTCCGACGGAAGTAAGGTATCCCGCAATCGAAAAGCATTGTTTGGCCCCGATCTTCGCCGCTCAAAAGCTCGTGCACTACATGCTTTCTCATAAGGTCAATCCGTATCTCGAAATTTAATCCATTGCAATACTCGATGACTCGTCCAACACTTTCCAGCAGACTTGCCGGATGGTCAATGATATTATCGCGAATTCGATATAACTTTCGTGCCTCTGCGTGCAGTGAAGGGACAAGTCTTAGCAGACTTTCTCGCAAAGACACCCTTCGCGGCCAGAATCTCCTCTCAACGACGATTCGCCGATGAACAAATAATGAACCTAGAAGACCTCGATGATCGACGTTAGGAATTGTATTTCGACGGAGCATCTTCAAGACACAAAGACGAAGAATCGCAAGTGATAAGTGCCCGTGAAGGCAGGAATCGGGTTAATCTTTATAACACCGGAGCGGGGATGTTAAGATACTCCTACCACTCGACATGAACCGTGTACAAACAACGAAGCGTAATCACGAAACCCTCATAACGGGACCGGAATTAACTATTCAAATGGGGATAACGGACATCAACATCTACGTGGATTCGCAGTTAATCATTCAACAGTATCACCGGACAATACAGAATTTTAAAGCCAAGACTCGAACAATACTTCCAAGATGCTATACAAATTCGTTGAACAGATTCCAAATGTAACGATCTACAAAATTCCCGTAAAAGAAAATGCTTTAGCAGATGCTTTAGCCCGTCTCGCAAAAGAATTTGCATGCTTGCAAGATGAATCAGTGGAAGTGTCAGCTCACTGACGTCGAGTCCTATCACAGCTCGACATGTACACGATACACAAACCGAAAAGGAAAAGAACTCGGCTGCAACAGTGATGTAAAACACGAAGATCGGCGACGGCCATTAGTAGACTACCCGCAAACAGAAAGCTACCGGACGATAGGTAGCTAGCCCATCGATCAAGAAAAGAACTCCGTCTTACGCATTAATAAACAACACATCAGTACGAAGGTCTTTTGATCAAATGTGGCTAAGGTGCCTAAGCGGGTCCGAGGCCCGCGAAATTGTTAAGGAGGTGCATTCAGACTCGTGGCGCTCACCAGCGGGTCCGAAGATGAAAATGAAAATTAAAAGACTAGGGTACTACCGGCCCTCGATGATGACCGACCGCATGAAAATCGCCAAGAGCCGTCACCAATGCCAAGTGCACGGAGTGGTTCTACACCAACCTCCAAATGTGCCGCACCCGACAATCGCATCGCGGCCATTTGAATGTCGGGGCACGTATATAGTGGGTCCAATAGAACCACCATCTTTAAAAGGACATCGTTTCATTCTTGCGGCTACGGATTACTTTTCCAAGTGGGCAGAGGCAGTCCCACTTAGAGAAGTGAAAGCACACCACGTGCTGCGCTTTTTAAGAACCAAGTTTTCTACCGTTTCGGAGTGCCGCGCGAGATCATCTCGTATAACGGGTCCAGCATTCGAAGCACACAAATCAACAATTTTGTCGGGAGACACGGAATCGACCGGCGATACTCAACAATTTACTACCCAAGAGCAAACGGCCTCGCCGAGGCTTTTAATAAAACTCTCGTTCAAATCTTAAAGAAAACTTTGGACGATAATAAGAGAAATTGGCACGAGAAGTCGTTAGAAGCCTTACGGGCCTACCGGACAACCTTCGAACTCCTACTCAAGCTACACCTTACGCTCCGGTGTATGGGTCCGAGGCAGATGTTACCTTTAGAGGTTCGGCCTTCCTTCACTCGAATTGCGATTGCAAATAAGATCACGACGGAAGAGAACGCCAAATTACGACTGAAGAATTAGAAAGCTTGGAAGGGAAAAGACTTGCAGCCGCAAGCAGAATTTAGAACTATACCAAGCTAAGATGGTTCAAGCCCATGACAAACCGGTCCGCCCAAGAACCTTCAAAGTCGGTGACTTAGTTCTCGTTCTCAAGAGACCTATCCTCGCACACCGCAAGATGGAGGAAAATTTGAACCCACTGGGAAGGACCGTTTCGTGGTCGAAGCAATATACTCGTGAGGTTCCTACCAGCTAGTGAATCGCCGTGGAGAACGACATATGCTTCCGATCAATGGACGATACTTGAAAAAGTATTACGCTACCTGATATTTTGAAGGAATGAATTCTTCATCCCTAAGAAACACGGGCGAAGTAATTACTTATGATCGGGTCCGAACCCAAAAAATAATAAAATGTGCTAAAATAAATAAAATCATGATAATTAAGTTTTCCTTGTTTTCTTTTTCAAATCAAAATCTCTTCCCTGATCTTATTCTACTTCATTCCTGTTAAATTTGAAAATAAAAAAATTATATAAAAAAATGTCTTTAATAAACGTTTTCTTAATGTTCTTGTTCTTAGTACAACCCCTGATCCTTTTCCTTGTTCTTTCGCAGGTAAATGTCGAACGGGCGGTTGGTCCTGAACTTTAAGAATGGCGTAAGCCTTGCACTCGATGAAAAGAGGGTGAAAGATGGAGCGATAATCGAGATTGACTCGGATTTCGCACCAGCAGAGCCTACAAGACGAGGAAAGTGACCGGGTCCCGCTGACCAAGAAGAACCGCCCGGCAGACAGTGATGAAAGTGGGTGGCCCAAGCCACCAATCCAGCAGCAAGAAAAGAAAGGCAAACGCTGAAGAAGACAAGAAAATGAAATCTGTAGTCGCTACAGCAGAGGGCAGGCTTGTCAGCGCCGCGCCCACAGAGATTCAAGAAGTGCGGAGAGCTACTCTCACAGCAACGCAACAAAGAAATAAGAATCGCCGTATCCGTAAGATGTTAACAAAACTAGCTGCGGACCAGCGCAACGAGACAATTACTACCGCCAAGCACGTACACTTCAAGGACACCGGCTCACCGAGAACCCGAAGAAAGGAGGCCAGCCTCCTAGATAACGGAAAGAACCGGGGAGATGTCACAAAGATCGAAGAAAGAAGGCTACCACGCCACCGGATAGAACCACCGGTGATGCATGACCTTGTTGCGTAGCTAACCCCGGGGATGTCCCGACGTACATCATCCTCGAGGAGCCGAGGTATGCAGGAGAACATGAAGGGAGTGAACCGTATATCCCACAATATGTCACAAGGCCTCGCCATCTGCAGATCATTCTGGAATACGAGCTGGAGAGAATGCAAAATGTTGAAAAGAAAACCTTTGAATACTTCGAGAGAATTAAAGGTAGAAGAATCAATATACTCGTAGGGCCTCGAGCTACATACGTACGTATTCTCCGAGTATGAACAAGAGCAAATCGTGGATTGCATCCGGGATTTGAAAAGAATGGGCCGAGCAGCCGCCCGAGGAAAAACACATAATCGAACCCCGCAGATGGATGCCGGGGAAGGGAAGAATCACAATACAATGCGGATGCTCGCTACAACTTTGCGGAGGACAGGAAGGGAAACCCACCGGAATACTCCGTCATGGGCAAGTGGATCCGATGCCATTAGTCATCAAGAGAATGGTAAAGAGATTGATAACATGGAGGGTACCGCCACAGATTGCATACCCAATACCGCATTATTAACATCTACAAGTAGGGTGACCGCATACCCCCACACATAGATCACCATGACTTTGTCGACCTTTCGCACACGCCTCTTTCCCGAACGAGTGTAACATCATGTTCGGATCCGACCTCCGGATAAGCAAGCCCGTGTGAGTTCCGAGGGCCGCTGAAGATACCTTTACCGGTAGGTTCCGTCATGATACCGAAGGGCAACGGAGCAGTATATCGCTAAGCATTGCATACCAGGAGTACCGAAGAAGCTGATCTCGCTTACTTTCGTGAGAATGGACGACGAGAAGACACCTTACCATTTCCACCGTACCCGCAGCTAGAGAACCTCCGCCTTACGAGCCGTGAGTTACATGGGAAATATCACACCTCCAACGTACATCCATACGGCATCCTTGCCAAGGATGGCTTGGAAGGTGATGTTATCGACCATGTACCCCACTATTCGTACATGGATGTTCGACGGATGCTTCTTCGATGGATCAACAAAGATCATACATAGTCCGTTTTGAGTCTACATGGATTGTATGAGATGTATTCCAGATCGAGTTGTATGATGTATCTTCAACATGATTGGAATGAAAGTGACCATGTCACATTTTGGCCTTCACCTCTTTTGTGCAAATTGACTGGGAAACGCCATTAAAGTTAAATGAACTTCGAACAAAGAACAGAAAAGAAAAAAAAAAGAAGAATAAAAGAAAACTTTCCTAAAAAAATCTAAAAATGATAAACACCAAATTCACATGAACATTAAATTCACGATAAAATAAATTTGAATCGTTAAAGGACAAACAAAATGAACACAAATTCCAAATCTCAATCAAATTTCAAATTCAATCTTTCCGTATTCCAAATCCAATCTCGATCAAATTTCAAATTTGATCTTCCAAATTTCAAATCAAATCTTAAATCAAATTTCAACCGAGTTCAAACTCATCCTTCCAAATCTCAAATTCAATCTTTCCAAATCTCAAATATCAATCAAATTCAAATTCAATTTCTTCCAGATCTCGAATCAAATCTCAATCAAATTCAAACTTTTGGGTCGAGGATTTTACATCCAAGACTGTACTGCTTTAGGATTCTTCCCTATTGCACTGAAATACATCAAATTCAAACTTTTGGGTCGAGGATTTTACATCCAAGACTGCACTGCATTAGGATTCTTTCCCTATCGCACTCGAAATACATCAAATTCAAACTTTTGGGTCGAGGATTTTACATCCAAGACCGCACCGCTTTAGGATTCTTTCCCTATCGCACCGAAATACATCAAATTCAAACTTTTGGGTCGAGGATTTTACATCCAAGACCGCACCGATTTAGGATTCTTTCCCTATTGCACCGAAATACATCAAAATCAAACTTTTTGGGTCGAGGATTTTACATCCAAGATCGCACCGCTTTAGGATTCTTCCCTATTGCACCGAAGTACATCAAATTCAAACTTTGGGTCGAGGATTTTACATCCAAGACCGCACCGCTTTAGGATTCTTTCCCTATTGCACCGAAATACATCAAATTCAAATTTTTGGGTCGAGGATTTTACATCCAAGACTACACTCGCTTTAGGATTCTTTCCCTATCGCTCCGAAATACATCAAATTCAAATTTTTGGGTCAAGGATTTTACATCCAAGACTCGCACCGCTTTAGGATTCTTTCCCTATCGCACCGAAATACATCAAATTTAAATTTTTGGGTCGAGGATTTTTCATCCAAGACCGCACTCGCTTTAGGATTCTTTCCCTATCGCACCGAAATACATCAAAATCAAACTTTTCGGGTCGAGGATTTTACATCCAAGACCGCACCGCTGTAGATTCTTTCCCTACAAAGAATGAAATACATCAAAATCAAACTCTCGAGGTTAAGGATTTTACATCCAATACCGCATTGCTTCCGAGATCTCACCTCATCGCAATGATTCAATCCGATCAATTCAATTTTCTTTCGAGGTCGAAGATGTTACATCTAAAACCTCGTAATTCCAATTTTCATTTCAAATCAAATCCCTCAAATTAATTTCGACAAAACTTCAATCTAAATTAAAACTCCAAACTAAAATCTAAGTTCACACGTCAAACTTAAACCGAAACAAAATAAAATCTAAATCGAAATTCTCCCGTGTCATGTGATTCGGAATTCACCTCCTTTTCTTTTCCCCGACCGAGAGTTCGGTATCTCCCGCTTTGGGAACATACCCGATACTCCCCAGTGGAAATTCTTTTGCTTTGTCCTAAGTTTGTCACTTGGACGTTTGTGTTGGTTTTGTTGATCGCTTCGGTCAACACCAATACGCGCGTGTGCTCCGTCACCACCACACCTATCGGGGGTCCATTTGTTGACCTCATTTTCGATGAGGTCTTCTCTTCTTCTTTTAGTGCTTAGGATCTAGCCTTAGGCTTTTCCTTCGACTATCTTAGAGGACTAGAATCGGGACCCACCTTTTAGAAACTCAAACCACTTCTTAACTCCCCGCAAACTCCACAAACTCGATCGTAGACCCCTAATCACCTAGAGGGTCGAAATTAAATGTGGAAGTTTAAGGATGAGTTCCTATGGACTCTTTCGGCCTTAGGATCGCCCCGGTGGCCCGGTCCGGTGAAGGGGCCGACTTACACACACACTACACTTATACACTACACTTTCACACACTTCCTAAAAACACACCCATACCCAACTTGACCTCCCGACTCATGTAGGTGATTCACATGGATGGTCCTTAACCCCTAAGCCCTCGCGCTAAGAGGTTAGGAACAACATAGATGAATGCCTCAAATGAGTCCCTTCATGGCTCATGTGAGCTTGATGTGACTTCATGGCTCAACCAAAATGACTTCATTCCACTCAAATTCACCCAATCTTCAATTTTCCAAATTTTCAATTTTTGACCCCGGACCCTACACCCGCTCTAGACTCTACCCAAAACCCTCGAAACTACCCAAAATTTGCAAAATCACCTAAATTGCTCAAAATTAACCAAAATCAATCCCAAACATTTCTCTCCACTCAAATTGATCATCCATACCCAAAAATACCAAAAATTCCAAAAATACCTCCCAATACCCTCCAAATACCCAAAATACCCCTGTTGGCCAAAAAATCCAAAAATTCAGAAAATTCCCAGAAAATTCTAAAAAATCCCAAGTATTCCCAATTTCATTTTGTCCAACTACGCCATGGGCCAATTTTGTCAATTTACCCTACTTTTGTCAAAACCTCCAATTTGACCCATTTTAACCCAAAGTGAACTCAATGTCAAACCAAACCTACCCAATTGACCCAAATTCTGGTCCAATTCAGTTCTAAACTTCAATTCCACATTCCCAACACCAATCTAGACCAAATTCAAGTCCAATTTGATTGATATTTGGATCCAATTTCACTTTTGGCCTTAAAGCCCAATTTGGACCCATGACCCAAACCTAACCCAAACTCACCCAATTCAACTCCAATTAACCCCAAATCTTTTCTAAATCTTCCTTAACATTCCCACAAATAAAACACTAACATGATTTGCCCAAAATTTAGACCCAAACCCCACTCAAATTCAACCCAAAGCTAAAAGGCCCATTTTTAACCTAAACCCAAACCTAACCCAAATGAGCCCAAACCCCAAAATCAAAGCCCAACCAAAGTCAAAACCTCTTTGAAACACTCCCATAAATATTTCTCAACATTAATTTTACATCAATTTTAACCCTAGCCCAACATTGGCCCAAGTTAGCCCAATTCGACCTACATAGTGCCCACTTACCAAATAAATCCAAATTCAAACCAATTCAATCCCAAATCACACTAAATTGACTCCAAGTCCTTCATAGAACATCCCTAAACCAATTATAACACTTATTCGACAAGGTCCTTCACAAAATCTTCACCCAAATGCCCATCCTAAAATCAAAAAGCCCATTCCCCTTAAACTTTCCTAAAAGCCCACTTCCTTCAAATTCAAAATCCCAAATTCATCTAAAGCCCACATGGCACTTCCCCTCATCATCCATTTAATCAAAATTGCCCCTAAGTTTAAAAGTCATCAATTAAACAATTCCAAATCAAGCCCCATACAAATTCCCATCAAAATATCAAAATTTTCTTAAATCCCTTTTTATGAAATCGACCCAAGCTTTTCCCAAGCCAAATGGAGCCAAGGGTGAGCCATTCACAAGCCATATGGAGCCATGAAAGTTTGGCATGCGACCATGCCATTAATGGTAAAAGGAGGGGCTCCTTTCCTAATCTTTCATTAAGCTTTTTTAACCTTATCTATGACACACTCTAAACCATGTTTAGCCACCTCATCATGGATAAAGACCACACCTTTCTCTTTTGGCTGACCCAACTGATCTTCTCAGCCCAAAATCAGGCCATGGGGAGGTGCACCCAACCCAAACCAATGGGTTGACCAAATTGAAGCCAAAATGACCCCTTCTCCATTCCATTTTAATTCAAAGCCTTTACACATGTCAAACTCCAATAGACTTCACCAACTTCAAGACCCGGACTCCCCGACCCCCGAAGGTGACCCATGCCTCGCCGGCCACCCGCCCGGATCGCCGGAAAACACCATGGCCGAGACCTCGGGAGGAGCCAAACTTGGAATTCCACCTCGCCGAGCCGCCCCATGCCCAATGGCCACCATGGTCGTTCTTCCCATGACCAGAGCAGCTGATCCCAACCCTCGTCATCCCCGGGAGGCTCTCCAGCCCACCTCTATTTAAACCCGACCCCCTCACGGCCATGAGAGGAGAGTTGCACAAACCTTGCCGAAACTCGCCAAAATTGTTCCAAACCTTCTCCACCCTTAGAGAAGTTGATCCCCAGGCGTCAATTTGCCCCGATCCCCACTCGACAAAACCCAATTTCTCAACCGAAATTCCACCCAAAACCAGGACACTTCTCCACAAGTGAGCCAATCCCCAAATTGATTGGTTCTACACCTTCACTGCACTGTGGAAGGTGTTCACCAAACAAAAGCCCCATCTCCGAGCCTCCCAGCTTGCTCCAGCCTCCAAGCTTTGTGATCGACTGTGGTCGAAATCCAACCTAGATAATTCACTGCACTGCAGAGACTTCATCTGGAGCTTGCTAGGATCCAATCGGAGGTGCAACAACTCTCAGATTGAAGCCACACTTCTCTGAGCAAAGGTATGAGCTAATTCTTCATCCCGAGCTTCTGTAGATTCTCCATTTCAAATGCTTTAATTTCAAAGCATGATAACCGTATAGATGTGTTCCTCTCTTCAAGACGAATCCATAGTAGCATAAGAACATGAAAATCCATTGAGTATCGAGTGAGATATTAGGGATTTAGTGTGGACGGCTCTCGGGTGAGGACACTTGGGGACGATGAACGGATGTCGTTCATTTAATACACGCGCGGACGGACGGCCAGGATCGCGTCGGATCAGAAGACGGAACGATACAGCGGGCCCCGGGAGCGCTGAGTCAGATGGCGGCGTCGAATGGGAGCGCGCCACGCAGCGTCTCGGAGCTACCGAGGCCGACGCGGCGCCGCGTGGATAAATAGAAAATTAAGGATTTTTTCTGATTTATTTAATTCCCTAAACTTCAAAAATTCATAACTTTGTGTAGAAAAATCGAAAAATAAAATAAAAATACCTCTCGCTCAATGAACAGTAGGAGAATAATGTGGAAAAGAAATCATTTAATTTCATCAAGTATTTTATTTTTTATAATTTATTTACTCTCTGCATACTTTTAATTCTCCATGCATGTATACAATTCACCATGGCATGAGACCATAGGGCTTTAAGCCTCTCGAATTCGGGAACATTCCCCGAATTTTCCAAAGTCAGAGGCCATCCCTATGGAGAGTTATTGATTTTTCAAATTCATGTTACTATTTTGAGTATTTTAATTCCAATAAATAGCATGTTGTGAAATAAATTCTAGGAAAATTTGATGATGTTCCTTATGACCAGAGAACCCTAGGAAAAAAAGGTTTTGAGTTAGTTAATTTAAAACAACCCTAATTGGCTTAAACACTCAAAATAGGTCTCTAATTAATTAGAGCTAACCATACATTAAATTGACTTCAAATCAATTCTCCACTCGACCTTTAGGATCAGAGGAACCCACCATAAAAATTCGAGGTCAATTGGACTCGGTTAGCCCCACTAATCGGGTCGATTAAGCCACTTAGTCATTTTAAACTTTAAAAATTCATAACTTTAAAAATACCTTTCAAAAATTCACCAAATCGGTTTTGGAGCCTCTCTGATATTAGGGGAATCTAAGAAAATTAAAATTTCAATTTTCTAAAAAAGTTGATTTTTAATATTATTTTAATATTTTTAATAATTAAAAAATAATAAAAATCACAAAAATAATAAAATTCATCAAAATGTCACATTTTGAATTTTAATCACTTAGGAACAAACCCCATATTTTTCTTAGGTCTATTTAGTGAGATATTAAATTTTAAAGCTTTAGGGTAATTTTAAAATAAAAAAAATATATTTTCTAGCTTTTTCATTAAAATAATTATAATAAATCATAGAAAAATCAGAAAATTGCAAAATTTACTTTTCTGATTTCCTTGATATCAGAGAGATTTTTGAAAAATATAAAATTCATTTTTCAACATATATTTTATTTTTAAATTAATTAACACTCCAAAACTTAAAATAATTATAATAAAAATAATATAATTCAAAAAATCACCAAAATTGGTCCAAGTGGTCCTCTGGTCATTAGGAATGTCCCCTAATTTTATTAAGGATAGAAACTTTCCCTTGGTCATGTTATTAAATTTTCCTCGAAATCTCTATTTTCTACCAAAAATAATTATATAAATAAATTAAATACAGTAAAAATCACATTTTCTCCTCTCATGTCTTTATCGACATATGAGTGAAGTCACATAAAAATTTCAAGTTCATTTGAGTTCAATTTAGTGAGTTATGAAATTATTAAGCTTAAAGGGTAAAGTGGTAATTAAAATTTTTAATCCTTAATTAAAACTTTAGGTTTAATAAAAAATTAACAAGCAAAATATTTGATCCTAATCTGATTTGGATGATTGAAATTTAAATAATTAAAGGGTAGAAACCCATTAAGCAATTTAAAATGATTAAACTTTAATTAAATAATCGATTAAATTTGGAAGAATAATAAAATCGGAATTATTAAAATAGGGATATTATTAGGAAGAGATTTATTCTTTAATTTAAAATCCCTAAATTAATTATCTCATTAATATTTAATTCTTAATTAAAAATGATAACTCAAATTTAAAACATTAAAAGACTTAATCATTAAACTAAAATTAAATTATTAAACTCTTTTAAAATTTTAATTAAAATTAAAAAAAATAAAATAAAATTAAAAAAATTAAATTAAATCAAATTAAATTAAATTAAATTAAATAAATAAAATTAAAATAAATTAAATAAACAAATTAAATTAAATCAAATTAAATTAAATTAAATTCAATTAAATTAAAAATTAAATTAAATTAAATCAAATTAAATTAAAATTAAATCAAATGAAATTAATTTAATGTAACATCAAATCAAACTAAATTGAATTAAATTGAATTAAATAGAATTAAAACTCAATTAAATTAAATTAAATTCAATTAAGTTGAATTAAATATAACATCACCAAAGACATAAAGAATTCAAAATAAATCTAAAAATAACTCGAACACTATTCCAAATTTAAACCCATTAACTTAAATTAAATCATTCGAATACCAATTTACCCTCGAAAGCTTTAGTTATTATAACTCCTAAACGTAACATTAAATGAAATGTTACTTCACTTATAGTGACATTCAAATGTCCTAGTTCACCGAGCAAGACAACAAAATTTGAATCCCTGGACGATTAATTCATTTATATAATTAAATTCATTCTGGACTTAAAACAATCCTAGAAATATCGAAAAGATGTTTAAGATTCGTCTTAAGCACTTCCTCGATATGATAGGATGTTTATAAGAACAACTAAATTTAATTATTCTTCGATGAAGAAAATCGTCCTCAAACCAAAACACAAAGACCTATACGTCATAAGAAATGACTAGCTATAGGATTAGAATTTGGTAGTAAAACCATAACCCTTCCCTTAGCCTTTACCTAGAACTTGCTTAAATATTCTAATTGTGTTTTAAGTGCAGATTGGGATGACGGGAAGACCCTCCGGTACGCCGTTATGTTATTGCGATTTACTTTCTTGCAATTTACATTATTGCAATTTATTTAACCGCATCGCACTTACTTTTCTGCATGATAAACAATCGTTGCATGAAAACTCACACCTTTAGGATAGTCCCTAAAACCGAAACCAAAACTAAGTTAAAAGTCATCGCAAGATAAAATTCACCGCCACAACATTTCAAAATATAAAACAACTCAAAATTTAATCACAAACAGTAACACAAAACTACAATTATAACTAAATTAAAACGTCCCGTTGGATGATCGGGAATACCTCGGATGATGTAACCTACGTGTTGCTAACTGGATTTCCCACTGGTCTAAATGAAAGTGTGGAACTCATTTAGTTGAGTTTAGCAAATTCATCTAGACTAAGTGAATCCGATAAAAATAATGATGCCTGAAGGATGGAACCGTAGGATCTTAACCGGCGTCGTTATAATCAACTTTAAGATTTGTTTTAATTAAAATATCGAAAACACTTGGAAATTAAGATTTTCTCTAAACCAAAACACTTTTCTCATCCCCCGATTTATGACTTCTAAAACTAAAACCTCTCGCAACAAGGAGCTAGGAGCATGGTGGGCAAGACAGCCCATCGTCATCAAGCAAAACCCGAATCTACTTCAAAGAAACTTTCAAAGAATTAAACAACCAAGCCATAGGATTTCGAGGTAGTTCGCTCTAGTGCAACATAAATCCTCAACCTTTTGTTAGGCATTTGCGTCGCAAATTAAGCCCTAACCGGCTTTAGGATTCCTAGATAGTCGTCCGATACGACATAAACCCTCACATCTTCGAGGCTATTTCGTGTGATTTTATCATACAAATATAAGTCCTAATTAATTAAAATCGACAAGATCAAAAACATTTAAATAAATATTAGGACTTTCCTAAACTCAAGCCAAACAATAGGATAGTCGGGAAATTACCGAAGTTCGCTTCGAATCCGTGATTTCTCCTACTTTTCTTCCTTTGGATTCCCAAAACAAAATGTTCCAAATTTGATCCATTCCCTATCGAAATTCCAAACTTCAATCCTTTCGAGAACTTAAACTTCGAAATTCTTGAGAGCAGAATTATTGATTATTATCGAGAGTTTTCTTAGGTGATTCCCGTCACTTAAGATGTAATTAACTATAGGGGCTTGCCCTTATAGGGAATTTTAAAGAACCTGTGTAATATAAACCCCGTTTAATGCTTTCATATTAAGCAGGGGAATTTGTCGGCACAAAAATTGGTTTGTAGACCAAACGGATGTCACAAATCTTCTAGTTTATTTAATCCAGCCCCATCGTTAAGCAGTGTGCCTATTCTTCGGGATAGATACACGGTTTATGGTACGGTGCTCGTTTATATAAACTATTTGGGATGTGAGATCGGTTTGATTTCATATCTTAAAATCTTCAAATTTAAAATTATTTTCAAAATCAAATACTACTTTTCAAATTATTTATTTAAATTAAATTAAAAATTCGCAGCACAATTTCTGTTAGGCGACCCCTTTTCAAAATAAAACACACAACCTAAAAAATATGCCGACAATGCTTCCGATCAATGGACGATACTTGAAAAAGTATTACGCTACCTGATGTTTCGAAGGAATGAATTCTTCATCCCTAGAAGCATGGGTAAAGTAATTACTTGTGACTGGGTCCGAACCCAAAAAATAATATAAATAATGTGCTAAAAAAATATAATAATAAAATCATGATAATAAGGTTTTCCTTGTTTTTTCTTCCATATCAAAATCTCTTTCCTGATCTTATCCCACTTCACTCCTGTTAAATTTAAAAATACAAGAATTTATAAAAAAAAACTGTCTTTAATAAACATTTTCTTAATGTTCTTGTTCTTAGTACAGCCCTGATCCTTTTCCTTGTCTTTTCACAGGGAAATGTCGAACCGAGCGGTTGGTCCCGAACTTTAGAAATGGCGTAAGCCTTGCACTCGACAAAAAGAGGGTGAAAGATGGAGCAATAATCGAGATTGACTCAGACTTCACACCAGCAGGCCTACAATATGAGGAAAGTGACTGGGTCCCAGTTGACCGGGTCCCAGTTGACCGAGAGGAACTGTCCAGTCAAACAGTAATGAAAGTGGGTGGCCCAAGCCACCAATCCAGCAGCAAGAAAAGGAAGACAAACACTGAAGAAGATAAGAGAATCAAGTCTCTAGTCGCTACAGCAGAGGGCAGGCTTGTCAGCGCCGCGCCCACAGAAATTCAGGAAGTACGAAGAGCTACTCTCACTGCAACTCAGTGAAGAAATAAAAATCGCCGTATCCGCAAGATGTTAACCAAACTAGCAGCGGACCAGCACGACGAGGCAGTTGCTACTGCTAGTACATATACTTCAAGGACGCCAGTTCACCAGGTTCCTGAAGGAAGGAGCCCAGCTCCGAGAATAACAGAAGAGACCAGGGAAATCTTAAGGAGGACAGAAGAAGGAAGGCTACCACGCCACCAGATAAAGTCACCAGTAATGCATAACCTTGTTGCAGGAGCAACCCCGGAGGATGTCCCGAAGGACACCATCCCCGAGGAGCCGAGGTATGCAGGAGAACGTGAAGGGATTGAGCCATATATCCCACAATACGTCACCAGGCCTCA
>JAKZJZ010000479.1:0-48003 GCA_022702705.1 Papilionanthe hookeriana x Papilionanthe teres
AAGGTCGAGTGGGTCGGGGTCGGACTTGGTGCAATCAATCGGCAAATGCCATGTGTAAAAGGCTTGGATTAGAATGGAATGGGAGAGGGCTTATTTTGGCTCAAATTGGTCAACCCCTCCACTTGGGCTAGGTGCACCACCCAAGGCTTGGTTTTGGTCGAGGGAAAAGTGATTTGGCTCGAGCATAATCGGTAGGGTCAAGTCACCATCCAAGCACAATTAGGCATAAGCATGGTTAAGGGGAAACATGGGAGTGGTTAATCACCTTTAGGAATTAAAGAAAGAGCCTCCTCCTTTTGCCCAAAATGGCATGGTGACATGTAAAGAGGCTCTCATGGCTTGCATATGGCTTGTGCATGGCTCCATGGCTCCATTTGGCTTGGGAAAAGGTTGGGTCAATTTCATAAAAATGGGTTTTAAGAATTTTGGATATTTTGGTGTGAATTTGTATGGGGCTTGATTTGGAATTGTTTGATGATGGAATTATAACTTAGGGAATGGCTTTGATTAAATGGATGGCAAATGGAAATGTCATGTGGGCTTTAGGGCCAAATTTGGGCTTTTATATTTGGTGGAAATGGGCTTTTAGGGAGGTTTAGGGAAGTGGGCTTTTAAATTTAAAATGGATTTTGGGATGAGATTTTGGTAAAGGCTTGGGCCAAATAATTGTTGAGTTTGGTTTAGGGATGCTTCATGAGTGGTTTGAAACAAGTTTGAGGTGATTTGGGTTTGAATTGGTTTGAATTTGGGTTTAATTGGTAAGTGGGCCTATGTAGGTCAAATTGGGCTAACTTGGGCCAATGTTGGGCTAGAGTTGAAATTGATGTAAAATTAATGTTGGGAAATGTTTATGGGAGTGTTTCAAAGAGGTTTTGGCTTTGGTTAGGTTTTGATTTTGGGGATTTGGGCTCATTTGGGCTAGGTTTGGGTTTAGGTCAAAAATGGGCCTTTTAGCTTTGGGTTGAATTTGAGTGGGGTTTGGATCAAAGTTTTGGGCAAATCATGTTAGTTTTTTGTTTATGGGGATGTCAAGGAAGGTTTAGAAAAGATTTGGGGTTAATTGGAGTTAAATTGGGTGAGTTTGGGTTAGGTTTGGGTCATAGGTCCAAATTGGGCTTTAAGGCCAAAAGTGAAATTGGATCCCAATGCCAATCAAATTGGGCTTGGATTTGGTCTAGATTGGTGTTGGGGATGTTGAATTGAAGTTTAGAATTGAATTGGACCAAAATTTGGATCAATTGGGTAGGCTTGGTTTGACATTGGGTTCATTTTGGGTTAAAATGGGTCAAATTGGGGGTTTTGATAAAAGTGGGGTAAATTGACAAAATTGGCCCATGGTGTAGTTGAACAAAATGAAATTGGGAATATTTGGGATTTTCTGGAATTTTCTGGGAATTTTCTGAATTTTTGGATTTTTGGGTCAAAAGGGGTATTTTGGGTATTTGGAAGGTATTGGGGGGTATTTTGGAATTTTTGGCATTTTTGGGCATGGATGACCAATTTGAGTGATGTGGAAATGTTTGGGATTGATTTTGGAGAATTTTGGGTGATTTGGAAATTTTTGAGAAATTTGGGCTATTCGTGGCTTTGGGTAGGTTGGCAGGTGTTGGGTCCCGGGGTCAAAAATTGAAAATTTGGAAAATTGAAGATTGGGTGGATGTAAGTGAAATGAAATCATTTTTGTTGAGCCATGAAGCCATATCAAGCCCACATGAGCCATGAAGGGACTCATTTTGAGGCATTCACCATGTTGTTCCTAACCCTCTTAGCAAGGGCTTAGGGGTTAAGGACCATCCATGTGAATCACCTACATGAGTCAGGAGGTCAAGTCGGGTATGGGTGTGTTTTTAGGAGGTGTGTGAAAGTGTAGTGTGTGTGCAAGTCAACCCTTCACCAGACCAGGCCACCCAGGGCAGTCCTAAGGCCAAAGAGTCCTATAGGAACTCATCCTTTAAACTTCCACATTTGATTTCAACCCTCTAGGTGATTAGGGGTCTACAATCAAGTTTGTGGAGTTTGCAGGGAGTTTAGAAGTGGTTTGAATTTCTAAAAGGTGGGTCCCAATTCTAATCCTCTATGATAGTCAAAGGAAAAGCCTAAGGCTAGATCCTAAGTACTAAAGAGAAGAAGAGAAGACCTCATCAAAAATGAGGTCAACAAATGGACCCTCAATAGGTGTGGTGAGCTGACAGAGCACACCGCGCGTATTGGTGTTGACCGAAGCGATCAACAAAACCAACACAGATGTCCAAGTAATAAATTTAGGACGAAGTAGAAGAGCTTCCGCTGGGGAGTGTCAAGTATATCTCTAAGAATGGAGATTCTTGAACTCTCGCTGGGGAAAGGAAAATGAGGTAAAATCCAAATCACATGATCTGGGAGAATTTCGATTTAGATTTTATTTTGTTTCATGTTTAAGTCATGATGTGTGAGTTTAGATTTCAATTTGGAGTTTCAATTTAGATTGAAGTTTGTCAAGATTAATTTGAAGGAATTTGATTTGAAATGAAAATTGGAATTTTGAAGTTTTAGATGTAACATCTTCAACCCCAAAAGAAGATCGAATCGATTGGATTGGGTCATTACAATGAGAAAAGATCTCAGAGTGATGTGGTATTGGATGTAAAATCCTTAACCTCAAGAGTTTGATTTGATGTATTTCAGTGCAATAGGAAAAGAATCCTAAAGCAGTGCAGTCTTGGATGTAAAATCCTCGACCCAAAAGTTTGGATTTGATGTATTTCAGTGCAATAGGAAGAGAATCCTAAAGCAGTGCAGTCTTGGATGTAAAATCCTCGACCCAAGAGTTTGAATTTGATGTATTTCAGTGCAGTAGGAAGAGAATCCTAAAGCAGTGCAGTCTTGGATGTAAAATCCTCGACCCAAAAGTTTGAATTGATGTATTTCAGAGTGCAATAGGAAGAGAATCCTAAAGCGAGTGCGATCTTGGATGTAAAATCCTCGACCCAAGAGTTTGAATTTGATGTATTTCAAAGTGCAATAGGAAGAGAATCCTAAGCAGAAGGTACTTGGATGTAAAATCCTCGACCCAAGAGTTTGAATTTGATGTATTTCAAGTGCAAGAAGAAGAGAATCCTAAAGCGATGCAGTCTTGGATGTAAAATCCTCGACCCAAAAGTTTGAATTGATGTATTTCAAGGCAATAGGAAGAGAATCCTAAAGCGATGCAGTCTTGGATTAAAATCCTCGACCCAAGAGTTTGAATTTGATGTATTTCAGTGCAATAGGAAGAGAATCCTAGAACGGTGCGGTCTTGGATGTAAAATCCTCGACCCGAAGTTTGAATTTGATGTATTTCAGTGCGATGAGGAAGAGAATCCTAAAGCAGTGCGGTCTTGGATGTAAAATCCTCGACCCGAAGTTTGAATTTGATGTATTTCGGTGCAGTAGGAAGAGAATCCTAAAGCGAGTGCGATCTTGGATGTAATATCCTCGACCCATAGGTTTGAATTTGATGTATTTCAGTGCAGTAGGAAAAGAATCCTAAAGCAGTGCAGTCTTGGATGTAAAATCCTCGACCTAAAAGTTTGAATTGATGTAATGTTTGATGTGAGATCTGGAAAGATCGAATTTGAGATTTGATAGAGATGAGATTTGAAATTTGGAAAGATTTGAATTTGAAATTTGAAATTTGAAATGATGAGTTTGAACTCGGTTGAAATTTGATTTAAGATTTGATTTGAAATTTGGAAAGATTGAATTTGAAATTTGATTGAGATTTGATTTAACATTTATGTTGATTTTGTTTATCTTTTAATGATTCAAATTTTATTTTATCGTTTGTTTACTGTTCATGTGAATTTGGTGTTTGTCATTTTTTAGATTTTTTTTAGAAAGTTTTCTTTTATCTTTTTTTTTTTCTTTTCTGTTCTTTGTTCGAAGTTCATTTAACTTTAATGGCGTTTCCCAATCAATTTGCACAAAAGAGGTGAAGGCCAAAAAAATGTGACATGGTCACTTTCATTCCAATCATGCTGAAGATACATCGTACAACTTGATCTGGAATATATTTCATACAATCCATGTAGACTCAAAACGGACTGTGTATGATCTTTTTTGATCCATCTAAAGAAGCCTCTGTCAAAAAATCCATGTCTGAATAGTGGGGTACATGGTCAATATCATCACCTTCCAAGCCATCCTTGGCAAGGATGCCGTATGGATGTACATTGGAGGTGTGATATTTTCCATGTAACTCACAGCTCGTAAGGTCGGAGGCTTTCTAGCTCCGGGTCTGGCTGGAAATGGTAAGGTGTTTTTCTGTCGTCCATCCTCCTGAACGTAACTGAGATCCGCTTCACTGGTACTCCCGGTATGCAATGCTTGGCGATATCCGCTCCGTTACCCTTCGCATCATGACGGAACCTACCGGTAGTGGTATCTTCACCGGCCCTCGGAACTCACCCGGACCTCGCTATCCGGAGGTCGCATCCGAACATGATGTTACACTCGCTCGGGAAAGAGATCGTGCAGAAAGGCTCGACAAAGTCATGGTGATCAATGTGTGGGGGTATACGATCACCCCGCTTGTAGATATTGATGATGCAGTATTGGGTATGCAGTCTGTGCGCAGTACCCTCCATGTTATCAATCTCTTTACCATTCTCTTGATGACTAATGGCATCGGGTCCACTCGCCCATGACGGAGTATTCCCGGCGGGTTTCCTTCCCGTCCTCGGCAAAGTTGTAACAAGATCCACATTGTATTGTGATTCTTCCTTCCCCGGCATCCATCTCCGGGTTCCGAGTATGTGTTTTCCCTTAGGCGGCCCGCTCGGCTCAGTCTTTTCAAATCCCGGATGCAATCCACGATTTGCCGCTCGCTCATACTCCGAGAATACGTCCGTATGTAATTCGAGGCCCTCCAAGTATATTGATTCTTCTCGCCTCTAATCCTTTCAAAGTATTCAAAGGTTTTCTTTTCAACATTTTGCATTCTCTCCGACTCGTATTCCGAATGATCCGCAGATGGCGAGGCCTTGTGACATATTGTGGGATGTATGGTTCAATCCCTTCACGTTCTCCCCGCATACCTCGGCTCCTCGTGGATGATGTCCGTCGGGACATCCCCGGGGTTGCTTCGCAACAAGGTCATGCATCATTGGTGGTTCTATCCGGTGGCGTGGTAGCCTTCTTTCTTCTCGGTCTTTGTGAGATTTCCCCGGTTCTTTCGTCATCCTAGGAGCCGGCCTCCTTTCTTCCGGTTCCCGGTGAACCGGTGTCCTTGAAGTGTATGCACCGACATTAGCAATCGCCTCGTCATGCCGATCCGCGGCTAGTTTTGTTAACATCTTGCGGATACGGCGATTCTTATTTCTTCGTTGCGTTGTCGTGAGAGTAGCTCTCCGAACTTCTTGAATCTCCGTGGGCGCGGCGCCGACAAGCTCGCCCTCCGCCGTAGCGACTGGCGTACTTCATTTTCTTATCTTCTTCAAGGTTTGTCTTTCTTCTCTTGTTGCTCGGATTGGTGGCTTGGGCCACCCACTTTCATCACTCGTATGTCCGGCAGTTCTTCTCGCTCAACCGGGACCCGGCTCACTTTCCTCGTATCGTAGGCCCGCCGGTGCGAAATCCGAGTCAATCTCGATTATCGCTCCATCTTTCACCCTCTTTTCATCAAGTGCAAGGCTTACGCCATTCTTAAAGTTCAAGACCAACCGCCCGCTCGACATTTCCCTGCGAAAAGACAAGGAAAAGGATCAGGGGCTGTACTAAGAACAAGAACATCAAGAAAATGTTTATTAAAGACATCTTGTTTTATTATTATTCTTATATTTTTAAACTTAACAGGGATGAAGTGGGATAAGATCAGGTAAGAGATTTTGATTTGAAAAAGAAAACAAGGAAAATTTTATTATCAGGATTTTATTTATTTTAGCACATTTTTGTTGTTTTTTGGGTTCGGACCCAGTCATAAGTAATCACTTCACCCGTGCTTCTAGGGATGGAAAGTTCATTCCTTCGAAACATCGGGTAGCGTAATACTTTTTCAAGTATCGTCCATTGATCGGAAGCATATGTCGTTCTCCCTGGCAATTCACTAGCTGGTAGGAGCCTCCTGAGTAGACTGCCTCAACTACAAATGGTCCTTCCCAAGTGGGTTCAAATTTTCCTCCTATCTTGCGGTGTGCAAGAATAGGTCTCTTGAGAACGAGAACTAGATCACCAACTTTGAAGGTTCTTGGGCGGACCGGTTTGTCATGGGCTTGAACCATCTTAGCTTGGTACAGCTTCTAAATTCCGTTGCGCCGCAAGTCTTTTCCCTTCCGAGCTTTCTAATTCTTCGAGTCGTAATTTGGCGTTCTCTTCTGTTGTGATTTTATTTGCAACCGCAATTCCGAGTGAAGGGAGCCGAACCTCTAAAGGTAACACTCGCCTCGGACCCATACACCGGAGCGTAAGGTGTAGCTTGCGTAGGAGTTCGAAGGTTGTCCGGTAGGCCCATAAGGCTTCTAACAACTTCTCGTGCCAATTTCTCTTATTGTCGTCTAAAGTCTTCTTTAAAATTTGAACGAGAGTTTTATTAAAAGCCTCGGCTAGGCCGTTTGCTCTTGGGTAGTAAATTGTTGAATATCGCCGGTCGATTCCGTGTCTCCCGACAAAATTGTTGATTTGTGTGCTTCGAATGCCGACCCATTATCCGAGATGATCCCGCGCGGCACCCCGAAACGGTAGACAACTTGGTTCTTGAAAAATTGTAGCACGTGATGTGCTTTCACTTCTCAAGCTGGAACCGCCTCTCGCCCACTTGGAAAAGTAATCCGTAGTCGCAAGAATGAAGCGATGTCCTTTTGACGACGGCGGTTCTATTGGACCCACTATATCCGTGCCCCAACATTCAAATGGCCACGATGCAATTGTCGGATGTAGCACATTTGGAGGTTGGTGTAGAACCACTCCGTGCACTCGGCACCGGTGACAGCTCTCGGCGATTTTCATGCAGTCGGTCATCATCGAGGGCCGGTAGTACCCTAGCCTTTTAATTTTCATTTTCATCTTCGGACCCGACCGGTGAGCGCCACGCAGTCCCGAATGCACCTCCTTAACAATTTCACGGGCTTCGGACCCACTTAGGCACCTTAGCCACATTCGATCAAAAGACCTTCCGTATAATGTGTTGTTTATTAATGCGTAGGACAGAGTTCTTTTCTTGATCCGATGGGCTAGCGACCTATCGTCCGGTAGCTTTCCTGTTTGCGGTGTAGTTCATCAATGGCCGTCGCCAATCTTCCGTGTCTTCCGTCACTCGCCGCAATTGATTCTTTTTCTTTTTCTGATTTGTGTATTGTGTCTATGTTGAACCGTGATAGGACCTGACGTCCGTGAACTGACACTTCTACTGATTCATCTTGCAAACAGGCAAATTCTTTTGCGAGACGGGCTAAAGCATTTTCTTTTCTGGGAATTTTGTAGATTGTCACATTTGGAATCCGTTCCAACGACTCGTATGGCATACTCGGAAGTATTGTTCGAGTCTTGGCTTTAAAATTCCGTATTGTCCGACGATCTGTTGAATGATTAATTGTGAATCCCCGTAGATGTTGATGTCTGTTATCCCCATTTGAATGGTTAATTCCAGTCCCGTTATGAGGGCTTCGTATTCCGCTTCGTTGTTTGTACACGGCTCTGTCAAGTGGTAGGAGTATCTTAACATCCCCCGCTCCGGTGTTATAAAGATTAGCCCGATTCCCGCCTTACCGGCACTATCACTTGCGATTCTTCGTCTTTGTGCGCCGAAGATGCTCCGTCAAAATATAATTCCCAACGTCGATCATCAAGGTCTTCTAGGTTCATTATTTGTTCATCCGGCAAATCGTCATTGAGAGGAGATTCCGCCGCAAAGGGTGTGCTGCGAGAAAGTCCGCTAAGACTTGTCCCTTTACTGGCACGAAGAGGCACGAAAGTTATATCGAATTGCAATAATATCATTGACCATCCGGCAAGTCCGCCGGAAAGCGTTGGACGGGTCATCAAGTATTGCAATGGATTAAACTTTGAGATCAGGTTGACCTTATGAGAAAGCATGTAATGCCTGAGCTTTTGAGCGGCAAAGATCAGGGCCAAACAATGCTTTTCAATTGCGGGATACCTTATTTCCGTTGGCAGTAAACGACGGCTTAGGTAATAAAGAGCATTTTCCTTACCCTCATCATTGACCTGGGCTAACAGGGCTCCGAGAGAGTCGTCTAAAGCCGCGGTATAAAGTATTAGCGGTCTACCTGAGACTGGGGGCTGCTAAAACAGGAGGTGTCATTAAGTATTGTTTAATGTCTTCGAAGGCCTTCGGCATTTCTTTTCCCAAATAAATTTGGCGTCCTTTTTAACTAGTGCCGAGAAAGGCCGACACCTACTCGACAAGTTCGAGATAAAGCGTCGAAGATATGCCGACTTCCCTTGAAAAGATCGTAGTTGTTTTAAGGTTTTGGGAGGCGGCATTTCTAAGATGGCTTTTATCTTTTCCGGATCGATTTCGATTCCACGATGTCGGACAACGAATCCTAAGAATTTCCGGAGGTGACGCCGAAGGCGCATTTTAAGGGATTCATCTTAAGGTTAAATTGCCTTAATCGTTCGAAAACAATTCTCAAATCATACAAGTGGTTGTCCTTTACTTTGCTTTTGATGACCACATCGTCCACGTAGCATTCGACTTGATTGTGGATGAGATCATCAAAAATTCTTGTCATTGCTCTTTGGTAGGTTGCTCCTGCGTTCTTCAATCCGAATGGCATCACTGTGTAGCAAAATACTCCGATCGACGTTCTGAATGCTGTAAGTTTTTCATCTTCTGGAGCCATTTTTATTTGGTTGTGTCGGCATTTTTTTTAGGTTGTGTGTTTTATTTTGAAAAAGGGGGTCGCCTACAGAAATTGTCGGCGAATTTTAAATTTAAATATAGATATAATTTAGAAAATAATATTTGATTTTGAAAATAATTTTAAATTTGAAGATTTTAAGATATGAAATCAAACCGATCTCACATCCCAAATAGTTTATATAAATGAGCATCGCATCACAAACCGTGTATCTATCCCTAAGGATAGACACACCGCTTGATGGTGGGGCTCGGTTAAATAAACTAGAGGATTTGTGACATCCGTTTGGTCTGCGAACCAATTTTATAAGCCGACAAATTCCCCTGCTTAATATAAAACTATTAAACAGGGTTTATATTACCTGGGTTCTTAAAGTTCCCTATAAGGGCAAGCCCCTATAGTTAATTACATCTTAAGTGACGGGAATCACCTAAGAAAACTCTCGATAATAATCAATAATTCTGCTCTCAAGAATTTCAAAGTTTAAGTTTTCAAAGGATTGAATTTTGGAATTTCAATAGGGAATGGATCAAATTTGGAACATTTTATTTTGGGAATCCAAGGGGAGAAAAGTAGGAGTAATTACGGATTCGAAGCGAACTTCGGTAATTTCCCGACTATCCTATTGTTTGGCTTGGATTTAGGAAAGTCCTAATGTTTATTTAATGTTTTAATCTTGCCAATTTTAGTTGATTAGGGCTTATATTTATATGATCGAATCATACAAATCGCCTAGAAGATATGAGGGTTTATGTCGTATCGGACGACTACCTCGGAATCCTAAGACCGGTTAGGGCTTAATTTGCAATGCAAATGCCTAACGAAGAGTTGAGGATTTATGTTGCGCTAGGCAAACTACCTCGAAGTCCTATGGCTTTGTTATTTAATTCTAAGAAAGTTTTGCTGAAGTAGGTTCAAGTTTTGCTGACGACGATGGCCGTGCTGCCCACCATGCTCCGAGCTCCTTGTTGTTGCAGAGGTTTAGTTTTAGAAGTCATAAATCGAGAGATGAGAGAAGTGTTTGGTTTAGAGAAGTCTTAATTTTCAAGTGTTTTTTGTGTTTTAATTAAAACAGATCTTAAAGTTGATTAAACAGAACCGATTAAGATCCCACGGTTCCGTCATCCCGGCACCGTTATTTTCATCGAATTCACTTAGTCCAGATGAATTTGCTAAACTCAACCAAATGAGTTCCGCACTTTCATTTAGACCGTGGGAAATCCCGTTAGCAACACGTGGGTTACATCATCCGAGGTATTCCCGATCATTCAATGAGACGTTTTAATTTAGTTGTAGTTGTAGTTTTGTTGTTCGTTTGTGATTAAATTTTGAGTTGTCTTATATTTTGGAATGTTGTGGAGGTGAATTTTATCTTGTAATGTCTTTTAATTTAGTTATGGGTTTCGGCTTTGGTTTACGTCCTAAAGGTGTCGGTTTTCATGCAACCGTTGTTTATCATGCAAGGAAAATAAAGTGCATTTGCAATAAAATAAACCGCAATAAAATAAAAGCGTACTCGGAGGGTCTTCCCGTCATCCCAAGCTGCACTTAAAACACGCTTAGAATATTTAAGCAAGTTCCTAGGTAAAGCTAAGGGAAAGGTTTTGGTTTTCTACCAAGTTCCTAATCCTATAGCTAGTCATTTCCTATGACGTCTAGGTTCTTTGTGTTTTTAGTTTGAAGACGATTTTCTTCATCAAAGAACAATTAAGTTCAATTGTTCTTATCAAATATCCTATCATATCGAGTAAGTGCTTAAGAAAAATCTTAAACATCTTTTCAATATTTCTAGGATTGTTTTAAGTCCAAATGAATTTAATTGTGTAAATGAATCAATCGTCCGAGGTTTTCAAGTTTTGTTAACTTGCTCAGTGAACTAGGACATTTGAATGTCCTATAAGTGAAGTAACATTTCATTTTAATGTTCTACTTAGGAGTTATGATAACTAAAGCTTCTAAGGGCAAATGATTCTTAATGATTTGTGATCCAAATTTAAGTTCAAATTAATGATTTAAGTTTGGAATAGTGTTCAAGTTATTTTAGATTTATTTCTTTATGTCTTAAGTGAGGTTATTTAATTTAACTTAATTTAATTTAATTTAATTTATTTTAATTTAATTTATTTAATTTAATTTGATTTGATTTAATTTAATTCAGCTTTAATTTATTTGATTTAATTTCTTAATTTAATTTAATTTAATTTTAATTTAATTTAATTTAATTTAATTTAATTTAATTTTAATTTAATTTAATTTAATTTAATTTAATTTAATTTAATTTAATTTAATTTAATTTAATTTAATTTAATTTAATTTTAATTTAATTTAATTTGTTTATTTAATTTTATTTAACTTAATTTAATTTAATTTATTTATTTAATTTAATGTATTTAATTCATTTAATTTAATTTGTTTATTTAATTTAACTTAATTTAATTTTATTTAATTCAACTTTTAATCTTGATTTAATTTAATTTAATTGAAAATTTTTTTTAAAAAAAAGTTTAATGATTTAATTTAATTTAATGATTAAGTCTTTTAATATTTTAAATTTGAGTTATCATTTTAATTAGGAGTTGAGTATTAATGAGATGATTAATTTAGGGATTTTTTAAATTAAAGGATAAATCTCTTCCTAATAATATCCCTATTTTAATAATTCCAAATTTATTATTCTTCCAAACTCAATTAATTATTTAATTAAAGTTTAATCATTTTAAATTGCTTAATGGGTTTCTACCCTTCAATTATTAAATTTCAATCATCCAAATCAGATTAGGATCAAATATTTTACTTGTTAATTTTTTTATTAAACCTAAAGTTTTAATTAAGGGTTAAAATTTTAATTACCATTTTGCCCTTTAAGCCTAATAATTTCATAACTCACTAAATTGAACTCAAATGAACTTGAAATTTTTATGTGACTTCACTTATGTGTCAATGAAGACATGAGAGGAGAAAATGTGATTTTTCTGTATTTAATTTATTTATATAATTATTTTTTAGTAGAAAATAAAAATTTCCAAGGAAAATTCAATAACATGACCAAGGGAAAGTTTCTGTCCTTAAGAAAATTAGGGGACATTCCTAATGACCAGAGGACCACTTGGATCAAATTTTGTAATTTTTTGAATTATATTTTATTTATTAGAATTATTTTAAATTCTGGAGTATTAATTAATTTAAAAATAAAATAAATGTTGAAAAATAAATTTTATAATTTTTAAAATTCTCTCTGATATCAAGGATTCCAGAGAACCAAACTTTACAATTTTCTGATTTTTCTTTGATTTATTATAATTATTTTGGTGAAAATGCTAGAAAATACATTTTTTAATTTTAAAATTACCCTTGAGCTTTAAAAATTAATATCTCACTAAATAGACCTAGGAAAAATATGGGACTTGTTCTTAAGTGATTAGAGTTCAAAATATGACATTTTGGTGAATTTTATTATTTTTGTGATTTTTATTATTTTTTAATTATTAAAAATATTAAAATAATATTAAAAATCAACTTTTTTAGAAAATTGAAATTTTAATTTTCTTAAACTCCCCTGATATCAGAGAGACTCCAAAACCAATTTGGTGAATTTTTGAAAGATATTTTGAAAGTTATGAATTTTTAAAGTTTAAAATGGCTAAGTGGCTTAATTAACCCAATTAGTGGGGCTAACCAAGTCCAATTGACCTCAAATTTTTATGATGGATTCCTCTGATCCTAAAGGTCAGTGGAGAATTGATTTCAAGTCAATTTGATCTATGGTTAACTCTAATTAATTAGAAACCTATTTTGGGTATTTAAGCCAATTAGGGTTAATCTCAATGAATTAACTCAAATCCTATTTTTCCTAGGGTTCTCTCGGTCATAAGAAACATCACCAAATTTTCCTAGAATTTATTTCACAACATGCTAATTTTTGAAATTAAAATACTTAAAACAGCAACATGCATTTGAAAAATCAATAACTTTTCACGAGAGATGGCCTCCCGACCTTGGAAAATTCAGGGAATGTTCCCAAGTTCGGAGGCTTCAAAGCCCTATGGTCTCATGCCATGGTGAATTGTATACATGCATGGAGAATTAAAACAATGCAGGGAGTAAATAATTAATTAAAAATAAAATACCTGGACAAAATTAATTAATTTCTTTTCCACATTATTCTCCTCTCGTTCACCGAGCAAGGGGGTATTTTTATTTTATTTTTGTGATTTTTCTACACAGAGATATGAATTTTCCAAGTTTAGGGAATTAAATAAATAGAAAATACCCTATTTATCTACTTATCCACGCGGCGCCGCGTCAACCTCGGCAGCTCCGAAACGCCGCGTGGCGCGCTCCCATTCGACGCCGCCATCTGAGTCGGCAACCCGGGCCCCGCGGTTCTCGTACCGTCTCCCGGTCCAACGCCATCCGAGCCGTCCATCCGCGCGTGTATTAAATGGACGCGCATCCGTTCATCGTCCATGACCGGTGCGATCCCGTGACCGTCCACACTCTAACCCTAAGAACTCACTCGATTCTCAATGGATTTTCGTGTTCTTATGCTCTATGGATTCGTCTCGAAGAGACGAACACATCCATACGGTAAACATGCATTGAAATTAAGGCATTTGAAATGGAGAATCTCCGAAGCTCGGGATGAAGAACTAGCTCATACCTTTGCTCAGAGAAGTGAAGCTTCGATCTGAGAGTTGTTGCACCTTCGATTGGATCCTGGCAAGCTCCAGATGAAGTCTCCTGGTCCGGTGAATTGTCTGGATTGAACTTCGACCACGCGTCGATCACAAAGCTTGGAGTCCGGAGCAACCGGGTGGCCCGGAGATGGGGCTTTTGTCGGTGGACACCTTCCCTCGGTCTGGTGAAGGTGTAGGACTAATCAATTTGGGGATTGGTTCACTGTGGGGAAGTGTCCTGGTTTTGGGCTTGGATTTCAACTCTGAAATTAAGCTCACAGAGAGGAAATGGCAGGGGGATCTCACTGGGGATCAAGTGCTCTGTGTAGGAGGAGGGGTCTGGAACAATTTTGGCAGAGTTTTGGCAAGGTTTGTGCAACTCTCTTCTCATGGCCGTGAGGGGGTGGTGTTTAAATAGGCATGGCCGAGGCTCTCCCGTGGGTGGCCAAGGGTTGGGATCACCAGCCTCGGTCATGGGAAGAACAGCCATGGTGGCCATCGGGCATGGGGCGGCTCAGCAAGGTGGAATTCCAAAGTTGACTCACTCCCGAGGTCTCGGGCATGGCGTTTTCCGGCGACCGGGTGGTCGGCCGACAGGCATGGGTCACCCTCGGGTCCGAGTAGGTCGGGGTTAGAGGTTTGTGCAATCAATCGGCCACCGCCATGTGTAAAGTGGCTGAATTAAAATGGAATGGGGAAGAGGTCATTTTGGCTTCAATTTGGTCAACCCATTGGTTTGGGTTGGGTGCACCTCCCCATGGCCTCGATTTTGGGCCGAGAGGATCGGTTGGGTCGACCAAGAGAGAATGGTGGAGTCTCCATCAAGGATTAGGTGGCAAAGCATGGTTTAGAGTGTGACATGCTTAAGGTAAAAAGGCTTAATGAAAGGTTAGAAAAGGGGCCCCTCCTTTTACCATTAATGGTATGGTCACATGCCAAACCTTCATGGCTTCCTATGGCTTCGTGAATGGCTCATGCATGGCTCCATGTGGCTTAGGGAAAAGTTTAGTCAATTTCATGAAAATGGGTTTTAAGAATTTTTTGGTAATTTGATGGAAATTTGTATGGAACTTGATTTGGAATGATTTGATGATGGATTTAGGACTTAGGTAATGGCTTTGATTAAGTGGATGACAAATGGAAATGTCATGTGGGCTTTAGGGTAGATTTTGGGCTCATTGAAATGGTTTTAGATGGGCTTTTAAATGGTTTAGGAAAGTGGGCTTTTGAATTTTAAAATGGATTTTGGGATGAAATTTTGGTAAAAGCTTGGGCCAAATAATTGTTGAGTTTGGTTTAGGGATGTGTCATGAGTGGTTTGAAACAAATTTGAGGTGATTTGGGTTTGAATTGGATTGGATATGGGCTTTTTGGTAAAGAGGCTAAGGTGGGCCAAAATGGGCTAGCATGGGCCAATGTTGGGCTGGGGTTGAAATTGATGTAAAATAAATGTTGGGAAATGTTTATGGGAGTGTTTCAAAGAGGTTTTGGCTTTGGTTGGGTTTTGATTTTGGGATTTGGGCTTATTTGGGCTAGGTTTGGGTTTAGGTCAAAATTGGGCCTTTTAGCTTTGGGTTGAACTTGAGTAGGGTTTGGATCAAAGTTTTGGGCAAATCATGTTAGTGTTTTGTTTATGGGGATGTTAAGAAAGGTTTAGAAAAGATTTGGGGTTAATTGGAGTTGAATTGGGTGAATTTGGGTTAGGTTTGGGTCATAGGTCCAAATTGGGCTTTAAGACCAAAAGTGAAATTGGACCCAAATTTCAATCAAATTAAGCTTGTCTTTGGTCTAGATTGGTGTTGGGGATGTTGAATTGAAGTTTAGAATTGAATTGGACCAAAATTGGGGTCAATTGGGTAGATTTGGTTTGACATTGGGTTTACTTTGGGTTAAAATGGGTCAAATTGGGGGTTTTGACAAAAGTGGGGTAAATTGACAAAATTGGCCTATGGTGTAGTTGGACAAAATGAAATTGGGAATATTTGGGATTTTCTGGAATTTTCTGGGAATTTTCTGAATTTTTGGATTTTTGGGTCAAAAGGGGTATTTTGGGTATTTGGAAGGTATTGGGGGGTATTTTGGGATTTTTGATATTTTTGGATATGGATGATCAGTTTGAGTGATGTGGGAATGTTTGGGATTGATTTTGGAGAATTTTGGGTAATTTGGGAATTTTTGAGAAATTTGGGTAGTTTCGAGGCATTTGGTAGAGTTGGTGGGTGTAGGGTCCTGGGGTCAAAAATCGAAAATTTGGAAAATTGAAGATTGGGTGGATGTAAGTGGAATGAAATCATTTTTGTTGAGCCATGAAGCCATATCAAGCCCACATGAGCCATGAAGGGACTCATTTGAGGCATTCACCATGTTGTTCCTAACCCTCTTAGCCGAGGCTTAGGGGTTAAGGACCATCCATGTGAATCACCTACATGAGTCGGGAAGTCAAGTTAGGTAAGGGTGTGTTTTAGGAGGTGTGTGAAAGTGTAGTGCATAGGTGTAGTGTATGTGTAAGTCGGCCCTTCCACGGACCGAGCCACCTGTGAGGCGGTCCTAAGGCCAAAGAGTCCTATAGGAACTCATCCTTTAAACTTCCACATTTGATTTCAACCCTCTAGGTGATTAGGGGTCTATAGTCAAGTTTGTGGAGTTTGCAGGGAGTTAAGAAGTGGTTTGAATTTCTAAAAGGTGGGTCCCAATTCTAGTCCTCTAAGATAGTCAAAGGAAAAGCCTAAGGCTAGATCCTAAGTACTAAAGAGAAGAAGAGAAGACCTCATCAAAAATGAGGTCAACGGGTTGTATCCCGAAGATCCATCCATGAATGAGAATATTTCGTGTGTTGAAGCGATGTCGATCATTAATTCCGGGATCGGTAGAGGAAATTCATCTTTTGGACATGCCTTGTTTAAATCTCCGAAATCCACACAAATTCTGATCTGACCATTCTTCTTCCTGACTGGTACCACGTTGGCTAACCAAGTCGGGTATTGTTCTTCACGGACAAATTTAGCGTCTATTAACTTTTTAACCTCGGCTATGACTTGTTGTTCGATTTCTAGACGCATTCTTCTAGGACCTTGTCTGACTGGAACAGAAGTAGGGTCTACTCCTAGTTTATGGACCGCGACCTCCGGAGCTAAACCCGGCATCTCATCGTAGCTCCAAGCAAAACGATCTTTGAATTCCATTAATAACTTGATTATTTCTTTGGAGTCTTCTTTATTGAGTAAAGAGCTAACAAAGGTAGGTCTAGGCTCTTCGCTAGTACCTAAGTTAACTTCTATTAACTCATCTATCGTAGATTTGATTTCTTCTTCAAATTCTGGTGGAGCGTCTCCAATTTGCAAATCTTCGAGTTCTTCTGTAGTTTCCATGCAGTTTTCATTAGATTCGCAGGTGATAACCAAGCAAAATTCAGCATCATCAACTGATCCTACTGTGCCGAATCCGAGACCATGCTTTGAGTTGGGTGGACGACCGGAGTTATTCCATAAATTTTCAAAACGTTGTGATTGACCTTTTGTCCACTGTCGAGGTAAGAAACCACGTTGAATTAAATTTTGAACACAGGGAGAGTACCGCTCAAAAGGCAATTCCATTAATTCGATGAAGTAGCATCTTCAAATTGTACATTATTCTCGCTTTGGAGGAAGAAGCACCACGGTAGAATTTGATGGGCTTTGCACCACCGCTACGTACCTCTTTGACCTCCATACCCTCGATCTTATTAGAATGGATCGGGGTCGTGGTCATAGTATGTACATAGTGGTTAATCTTCTCGTACATCGATTTATATTCTTCGTTTCTTTCATCTTCAATAGGGATTTTGAATTGCGGCTTCTTTCGACTTATTGTCGTCGCTTCTTGTTTGATTTCTCTTTCTTCTTCGAACTATCTTCCCAATCGACATTGATGGTTGGTTTCCTCCGTCCAATCGTCCTAATGTCTCTACCACGACCTCGTCCCCGGCCTCGACCTCGGATGCGAGTTGTGGAGAAACCTTCACCATCTCGCCGTAAGGGAGTGGTGAGTGATCGTTGGACTAGAACTTCGGGTTCTTCGTTGTCCCGAACTTTCTTTGCTTCATTTGTTATGGTATCTCCGGAGAAGATCGTTTTCTTCGGTGGTGCATAATAAGCCGCATCCTCGTGGATTCCAATTTCATGTACGGAGAATGGTTGTAAGTCACCTTTGATGCACTCGTTCCCCTCCATCGTAGTACTCGATGCACCGATGTAGAGATGATGGTACCATCCTGTTTTCATGTATCCATGGTCGGCCCAAGTAGAGCGTTGAACGATGTTTCGAATCAATTATGTGAAATTTCGCGGTTGTCTTTGCTAAGTCACCGGTCTTCATCGATAGCGTTATCGAGCCGAGGGCTCTTTCTCCTTTCTCGGTTGAATCCTCTTAATAACATTTTGTCCGCCTCGAGCTCGCGAGCATCAATTTCCAAGTATGCTAGCGTTCGAAGATTCATTATATCGATTGATGCTCCCGGATCCACCAATACTCCGGAGAGTGTAAATTTTCCGATTAGTAACCGAAATGTACAACGGTCGGTTGTGATCCGTCGTTCCAAGTAGTAGGTCGTCGTCTCGTGAAGGTAACACCTCGTCGTTCCTTTAACGAGCAAACCTCATCTAAGGACTCTCCGGCCATTTGAGCTAAGCAAATTTCCGGATCAAGTAAGGCCTCGATCGAGCTTCTCTCATCTCCTTTGATAAGATGAGAGCGTCGTAGATGCTCGGCCTGGTCGGTAGTTTCCTAAGATGGGCTAGCACGTTGTAGTCCACTTTGTTTTCATGTGTCTCTCGCTTCTTCTCGAATGGGTATTTCTTCCGCCGGGGTTGGTTCTTCTTGAACAACCACCGCTTCCCTTCGTCTTTTGGACCCATTCTCGGAGGTAGAACTTTTCCACTTCTTAGGTTGACTTCGTGATTTCTTCGAATCTATTGTTGAGCTTGCGCTGTCTCTTCTTGAATCGGAATGACAGGCTCTTCCGCATTAGCTTCGCAGTCCGAAGGCTCTAACTCTATCGTGACTGGAGCTCCTCGAAACTCACAGATAGATTCGTTGCTTGTTGAACTCTCGTAGCCTCCTTGATGGATGTCTTCTTCATTATTTTGCTCATCAAGATCGTGTATGATTTGAGAATTGTCGTTGGTATCGAAATCGATATCCGGATTATCGTTAGTTACGTAATCGTTAGAAACAGTCAAAACGTAGCCAACGCCATCACCCTTATCATTATATGATCCCACCGAAGTGAGCAGATAATCATACGAGTCGTGGGTTCGAGGGATTTCTCCCCGAATCGGAAACAACTATCCTAGGATAAGCAGCCCCTAGTCTAGCCTTAGGTGCCTCGACCTTCTCTTCTTCGTCAATTTTCTTCTTCTCTTCAATCGTCTCCTGTCGAGGTGGTTCTTCTATCGCAAGTGATAGTACCGGCTTAACGTGTTTCAAACTCCGAATTGAAGCTCGTACCGAAGCGGTCCGGATGTCCGTCTAAAATCTTTTTCGAAGACCTCGTCCAAGCGGTAGTCCATCCATCGTCAGCCGTATAGGATCTATCGAATGATAGGATCGGCCGAGACAACATCGACGGAACCTCCTTTCCGGGGTTCCTTCATGTACTCCTTCGGGATCGTTATATTCCCTTTCCGCAGAGTTGTCATTGAGCCAACTTTTAAAGGTAATGCAATCTTCTATTTTGTGCCCAAGCATCCGGTGGTAAGGGCAAAAGTCGGGATCACCCTTCTTGTTGACTTCCTCCGGTCTTTTAGGCTCTGGCAGTGGAAATCCGAGTCTTCATCGACTACGGAACATTTTCGGCATCGCTTCATTCTTGAACGGATATTCTCTCGCTCAAAAGCTCTCTTAATGTACGTTGCGGACGAGACGGTTGTTCATACTCGCGGAGATGACCGATAGCCGGGCCGGGTTGCTGGTACTCGTTGTGGTTGCTCGCGGCCGTTCGGTGGTATTTGCATCGGCTGCTTGCCTTTGTCAACCGCCGCGACGATCCCGGATCTCTTTTCAAAAGTCTTTACAGTGCTTTTGTTTATCCGTTTTGTCGGTGAAACTTAATTGCTTCGCCTCCTCTTGCAAGCTTCCGGCCTTGCTTAACAACTTCTCGAAAGTCTTAATAGTAAATCCTCGAGGAGAAGTGCTATCGGGCCATGGATGCTTTTTAGTAAAATGCCGATCGCATGCTCGTTCTTGCAGCTTGTGGTTCACACTTCATGCTTAAGTTCCTCCATCGAAGTATGTAATCCACCAAAGTCTCATTCGGCTTCGCTTCTCTACCACTAAATCACCTATAGTGATGTGGTGTCGAGCTCCGCGAATCGCTCGATGAAGAGGTTCTCTAGCTCGAGAACGTCTTCACAAAACCATTTGCACTCCGCATACCGGCCGAAGGCGATTCCCGACGGACCGCCGACGAACCGTCGGAAGAGTAATGCATCGCTCCCGCCGCATTGCAACAACCGGCACGAAAGTGTGCCACATGCCGTCGGGGTTCCTGCTCCGTCGAAGGTCTTGAACGAGGTGGTACGAAGCCTTTCGGGTATTGGACAGCGTCGAATTCTTCCGGGTAGGTCTACCCGTCCGAATGGATGTCCCGCTCTTCGATTGTGCTAAGGCTTCTCGCACTCGCTCGTTCCACCAAGTTCTTGATATCCTTTTCGTGAATCATACTTTGTGTCGTATCCTTTTTCACCGATCATCCCCATTGATCGGACGTAATCTCCTTTCCTCCGTCTACAATGTGAATGACCTCTCGGGGGTGTTTCCTTTGTGGTTGTACTTCGACTCCGGAGAGTGGCCGCAGCTACGGCCATCTCTTCCATCCTTTTCGCCATTTGAGCGATCGTGTCGTCTTTCTCCCGAAGCCGCCTTCTCATCGCCTCGGCTCCTCTCTTTCGCGGCCGCAGGAGCACCTTGCGAAGCTGATGAAGCTCGTGTTTCAACCATGTTGATTTTTGCGTATTCGTCGTCCATGAATTCCGATGAATCAATCTCGTCTCCGAACTTTTCTTCTCTTTCTTTTGCCAACCGTCGGATATCGGTTCTCAACTTTTCCATGGCATCTTCTAGCGGGCTTTTCGTGTGTCTTCGTGGTTGTCGTGCGATGGCCGCCGGGTCCCTTTCTCACGAGTCCCCTTCATCGCGGTAACACTTTCTTCGCATTCAAGTCTCCCGGCGAGACTTTCTTTCTCGGGTTGTTGTTTCAATCTCAACTGCCCAGTAGTGGGACGCCATACCATCCTTCTGGCAGCAGAAGGTCTAGGACCAGATGGTCTGTCGGCCAAATGCTGGAAGGTGGTATCCTCCCTAATCTGTAATCCTGAGACGACAACAGGCGGACTAGCCTTCATTCTTTTACTTGGCTTTTCTGCCATGATGGCGGGTTCTACTCGGGGCCCAAGACGGGATTTGGACCGGCACCCGCCCTATCCTCCGTAGAATTTCGATACGGGCGCTTTTCCTTCTTCGCTAACTTTTCTACCAAAGTTTGCAGTCGAGCAAACGGCGTAGTTCTAGTTCTTTTCTTGCGGCTATCGTTGTAATATGCGGGTCGTGGTAATGTGGCAAAGCAATCTTGCGAATATTTTCTTCATCTTCTCGCGGCGGAGAGGGGATGAAACCTCGCTTCCTCCCAACAAGTGGTATGTATTCAGCAACGGTGTATATTCTGGCAGCTTCGGAATTTCCTCTAGGAAAGCAATCTCGACAGCCTCGGCTTCTTTAGCGATCCTCCTATTTCTGTTTCTTCTTTGGGTCTTTGTCGATGACTGAATCCTCGAACCGGACCCGATCTCGAAAACGAAGGTCTTACAGAAGATCCGTACCCTCCACGGTAACGTGTCCATCATAATTCTGGATTTCTTTCCCCTTAAATTTGGCAAAAGTCGGGGTAGGTGCGTAAACAACTAGACCAGGTGGGGTAGAAAGAATGGGTCCTCCCGTGGGCATCGGTACTCCTCTTAGTCGGGATCCTTCGCAGAGGAGGGAATTCTTGGGTCGACCTAAGGTCGAACTCAAGCAGCGGCTCTTCGACTTCGGGTACCTTGTTCATCGCTGCAAAGAGGGAGACGTTGGTGACCTCGACGTTCGTGTTTTCAAATCCTTGTCCAAATCGGATGATTCCATTGTCGGGCAACTCATCCTTATAGCATGCCGAGGTCCAAGTCCATCGGTGAAAGAGAAAATCGGCTTCGGGGCTTCCATTTCGCAGGTAGATTCTGGTTGTCAGTCCCAAGTTATGCTTCTTTTCTTTAGGACGAAAAGAAAGGAATTGAAAAGAGTCCAAACTCACTCTTGTTCATGTATTTATAAAAAGGAATCGTTTATTAAAAGAATCACTTATTAGAGGGTTTGTTTATTTAGAACGGAGTGTTCAAAGGCGTAGAGAAGGTAAGGAATTTGAATCGGAGTTGGAAAGGAAAAGAGAGTCTTAAGCAAGACTTCTCGACTCGAAGGACCACTCCTAAACTAACACCTATCGGGGTCCACCCCACCTCGAAATGAGGTAAAAGGATCTCGGAACCTCTCTCGTTTAGGGGTGTCTAAACAAGTGGCTCCTAAATCCGAGAGAATGTTGGTTATACTTGTTCAAGGTAGAAATGAACACAGTATTCCAACGGAAAGATGGGTAGTTTGATCCATTAGGGACATGGATACACTACCGATTTTTGAAAGCAGAACTATTTGATTAGAATGGAGAGAGGAACTAGTCCCCAGCGGAGTCGCCAGAAATATGTCGGCGTTATTTTTAGGTTTGTGGTGTTGTATTTTTGAAAAGAGGTCGCCTACAGAAATTGTCGGCGAATTTTTAATTTAATTTAAATAAATAATTTGAAAAGTAGTATTTGATTTTGAAAATAATTTTAAATTTGAAAATTTTAAGATATGAAATCAAACTCGATCTCACATCCCGAATAGTTTATATAAACGAGCGCCGCACCACAAACCGTGTATCTATCCCGAAGAATAGACACACCGCTTGATGATGGGGCTCGATTAAATAAACTAGAAAGGTTTGTGACATCCGTTTGGTCTCGCGAACCAATTTTATAAGCCGACAAATTCCCCGCTTAATATGAAACTATTAAACAGGGTTTATATTACATGGGTTCTTAAAGTTCCCTATAAGGGCAAGCCCCTATAGTTAATTACATCTTAAGTGACGGGAATCACCTAAGAAAACTCTCGATAATAATCAATAATTCTCGCTCTCAAGAATTTCAAAGTTTAAGTTTTCAAAGGATTGAATTTTGGAAATTTCAATAGGAATGGATCAAATTTAGAACGTTTTTATTTTGGGAATTCAAAGGAAGAAAAGTAGGAGAGATCACGGATTCGAAGCGGACTTCGGTAATCTCCTGACTATCCTATTGTTTGGCTTGGATTTAGGAAAGTCCTAATGTTTATTTAATGTTTTAATCTTGCCAATTTAGTTAATTAGGGCTTATATTTATATGATAGAATCATACAAATTGCCTACAAGATATGAGGGTTTATGTCGTATCGGACGACTACCTCGGGATCCTAAGACCGGTTAGGGCTTAATTTGCAATGCAAATGCCTAACAAAGAGTTGAGGATTTATGTTGTACTAGGCAAACTACCTCGAAGTCCTATGGCCTTGTTGTTCAACTCTAAGAAAGTTTTGCTGATGTCGACACAGGTTTTGCTGACGACGATGGCCGTGCTGCCCACCATGCTCCGAGCTCCTTGTCGTTGCAGAGGTTTAGTTTTAGAAATCATAAATCAAGAGATGAGAGAAGTGTTCGGTTTAGAGAAGTCTTAATTTCCAAGTGTTTTTTTTGTGTTTTAATTAAAACAAATCTTAAAGTTGATTATAACGACACCGGTTAAGATCCCACGGTTCCATCCTTCCGGCATCATTATTTTTATCGGATTCACTTAGTCCGGATGAATTTGCTAAACTCAACCGAATGAGTTCCACACTTTCATTTAGACCGTGGAAATCCCGTTAAGCAACACGTAGGTTACATCATCCGAGGTATTCCCGATCATCCAACAAGACGTTTTAATTTAGTTGTAATTGTAGTTTTGTGTTCCGTTTGTGATTAAATTTTGAGTTGTCTTATATTTTGAAATGTTGTGGAGGTGAATTTTATCTTGTAATGTCTTTTATTTTAGTTTTGGGTTTCAGCTTTGGTTTCTGTCCTAAAGGTGTCGGTTTTCATGCAACCGTTGTTTATCATGCAAGAAAAATAAAGTGCTTTTGCAATAAAATAAACCGCAATAAAATAAAAGCGTACCTGGAGGGTCTTCCCGTCATCCCAAGCCGCACTTAAAACACGCTTAGAATATTTAAGCAAGTTCCTAGGTAAAGCTAAGGGAAAGGTTCATGGTTTTCTACCAAATTCCTAATCCTATAGCTAGTCATTTCCTATGACGTCTAGGTTCTTTGTGTTTTTAGTTTGAAGACGATTTTCTTCATCAAAGAACAATTAAGTTCAATTGTTCTTATCAACATCCTATCATATCGAGGAAGTGCTTAGGAGAGATCCCAAACATCTTTTCAATATTTCTAGGATTGTTTTTAAGTCCAAATGAATTTAATTGTGTAAATGAATCGATCGTCCGAGGTTTTCAAGTTTTGTTAACTTGCTCAGTGAACTAGGACATTTGAATGTCCTATAAGTGAAGTAACATTTCATTTTAATGTTCTATTTAGGAGTTATGATAACTAAAGCTCCTAAGGGCAAAATGATATTTAATGATTTGTGATTCAAATTTAAGTTCAAATTAATGATTTAAGTTTGGAATAGTGTTCAAGTTATTTTAGATTTATTTCTTCATGTCTTAAGTGAGGTTATTCAATTCGACTTAATTTAATTTAATTTAATTTATTTTAATTTAATTTATTTAATTTAATTTGATTTGATTTAATTTAATTCAATTTAATTTATTTGATTTAATTTCTTAATTTAATTTAATTTAATTTTAATTTAATTTAATTTAATTTAACTTAATTTAATTTATTTAATTTAATTTATTTATTTAATTTTATTTAACTTAATTTAATTTAATTTTATTTATTTAATTTAATGTATTTAATTCATTTAATTTAATTTAATTTGTTTATTTAATTTAATTTAATTTTAATTTAATTTAATTTAATTTAATTGAAATTTTTGAAAGAGTTTAATGATTTAATTTTAATTTAATGATTAAGTCTTTTAATATTTTAAATTTGAGTTATCATTTTAATTAAGAGTTGAATATTAATGAGATGATTAATTTAGGGATTTTTAAATTAAAGAATAAATCTCTTCCTAATAATATCCCTATTTTAATAATTCCAATTTTATTATTCTTCCAAATTCAATTAAATATTTAATTAAGGTTTAATCATTTTAAATTGCTTAATGGGTTTCTACCCTTCAATTATTTAAATTTCAATCATCCAAATCAGATTAGGATCAAATATTTTACTTGTTAATTTTTATTAAACCTAAAGTTTTAATTAAGGGTTAAAATTTTAATTACCATTTTGCCCTTTAAGCCTAATAATTTCATAACTCACTAAATTGAACTCAAATGAACTTGAAATTTTTATGTGACTTCATTTATGTGTCAATAAAGACATGAGAGGAGAAAATGTGATTTTTTTTGTATTTAATTTATTTATATAATTATTTTTTGTAGAAAATAGAAATTTCCAAGGAAAATTCAATAATATGACCAAGGGAAAGTTTCTGTCCTTAAGAAAATTAGGGGACATTCCTAATGACCAGAGGACCACTTGGACCAAATTTTGTAATTTTTTGAATTATATTTTATTTATTAGAATTATTTTAAGTTCTGGAGTATTAATTAATTTAAAAATAAAATAAATGTTGAAAAATAAATTTTATAATTTTTAAAATTCTCTCTGATATCAAGGATTCCAGAGAACCAAACTTTACAATTTTCTGATTTTTCTTTGATTTATTATAATTATTTTGGTGAAAATGCTAGAAAATACATCTTTTAATTTTAAAATTACCCTAGAGCTTTAAAAATTAATATCTCACTAAATAGACCTAGGAAAAATATGGGACTTGTTCCTAAGTGATTAAAATTCAAAATATGACATTTTGGTGAATTTTATTATTTTTGTGATTTTTATTATTTTTTAATTATTAAAAATATTAAAATAATATTAAAAATCAACTTTTTTAGAAAATTGAAATTTTAATTTTCTTAAACTCCCCTGATATCAGAGAGACTCCAAAACTAATTTGGTGAATTTTTGAAAGATATTTTGAAAGTTATGAATTTTTAAAATTTAAAATGACTAAGTGGCTTAATTAACCCAATTAGTGGGGCTAACCAAGTCCAATTGACTTCAAACTTTTATGGTGGGTTCCTCTGATCCTAAAGGTCAGTGGAGAATTGATTTCAAGTCAATTTGATCTATGGTTAACTCTAATTAATTAGGGGTCTATTTTGGATGTTTAAGCCAATTAGGGTTATCTTAAGTGAATTAACCCAAGTCCTATTTTTCCTAGTGGTTCTCTGGTCATAAGGAACATCACCAAATTTTCCTAGAATTTATTTCACAACATGCTAATTTTTGAAATTAAAATACTTAAAACAGCAACATGCATTTGAAAAATCAATAACTCTTCATAGGGATGACCTCCGACTTCGGAAAATTCGTGGAATGTTCCCAAATTCGCAGGCTTCAAAAGCCCTATAGTCTCATGCCATGGTGAATTGTGTGAATGCATGGAGAATTAAAATAATGCAGGGAGTAAATAATTAATTAAAAATAAAATGCTGGGCAAAATTAATTAATTTCTTTTCCACATTATTCTCCTCTGTCACTGAGCAAGAGGGTATTTTTATTTTATTTTTATGATTTTCCTACACAAAGATATGAATTTTCAAAGTTTAGGGAATTTAAATAAATAGGAAAATACCCTATTTTTCTATTTATCCACGCGGCGCCGCGTCAACCTCGGCAGCCTCCGAATGCACACGCGGCGCGCTCCCATTCGACGCCGCCATCCGCGTCGGCCGCTCCCGGGACCCGCCGTATCGCTCCGTCTTCCGATCCGACGCGATCCTAGCCGTCCGTCCGCGCGTGTATTAAATGGACGCGCATCCGTTCATCGTCCCCAAGTGTCCTCACCCGAGAGCCGTCCACACTAAATCCTTAATATCTCACTCGATACTCAATGGATTTTCATGTTCTTATGCTCTATGGATTCGTCTCGAAGAGACGAACACATCTATACGGTTATCATGCATTGAAATTAAAGCATTTGAAATAGAGAATCTCCGAAGCTCGGGATGAAGAATTAACTCATACCTTAGCTCTGAGAGGTGAAGCCTCGATCAGAGATGCTTGGCACGTTCGTTGGAGATGCAGGAGGCTAGGGATGAAGCTTGGGGATGTGGTGAATTGCCTAGGTGTGATTTCCACCAAAGCTGATCACAACCTTTGGAGTCCGGAACAACCGGGTGACCCGGAGATGGGGCTTTTGTCGGTGGACACCTTCCCTCGGTCCAGTGCGTGTGTAGGACCAATCAATTTGGGGATTGGTCCACCGTGGAGAAGTGTCCCGGTTTTGGGTGAAATTTCAACTCCGAAATCGAGCTCACGAGAGAAGAAATGGCAGGGGGATCTCACTGGGGATCAAGTGCTCGTGTGTGGGGAGGAGTCCGGAACAATTTTGGCGCAGTTTCGGCAAGGTTCGGTTCAAGCACCTCTCATGGCCGAGAAGGTGAGGGGTTTAAATAGGAGATGTCGGAGGGCCTCCCGGGGGAGCCGAGGGCTGGGATCAGCTCGCTCTTGGCATGTGAAGAACGAGCCATGGTGGCCATTTGGAGTGGGCGGCTCAGCAGATGGAATTTCAAAGCTCGGCTTCTCCCGAGGTTTCGGGCATGGTGTTTTCCGACGATCGGGTGGCCGGCCGGCCGAGCATGGGTCACCCTCAAGGTCGGTGGGTCGTGGTCGGGACTTGGTGCAATCAATTGGCAAATGCCATGTGTAAAAGGCTTGGATTAGAATGGAATGGGAGAGGGCTTATTTTGGCTCAAATTGGTCAACCCCTCCACTCGGGCTAGGTGCACCACCCAAGGCTTGGTTTCGGCCGAGGGAAAAGTGATTTGGCTCAGCATAATCGCAGGGTCAAGTCACCATCCAAGCACAATTAGGCATAAGCAAGGTTAAGGGGAAACATGGGAGTGGTTAATCACCTTTAGGAATTAAGGAAAGAGCCTCCTTGTTGACCTCATTTTTGATGAGGTCTTCCCTTCTTCTCTTTAGTACTTAGGATCTAGCCTTAGGCTTTTCCTTTGACTATCTTAGGGGATTAGAATTGGGACCCACCACTTAGAAATTCAAACCACTTCTTAACTCCTTGCAAACTCCACAAACTTGATTGTAAACCCCTAATCACCTAGAGGGTTGAGATCAAATGTGGAAGTTTAAAGGATGAGTTCCTATAGGACTCCTTGGCCTTAAGATTGCCCTGGGTGGCCTGGTCTGGTGAAGGGTTGACTTACACATACACTACACCTATGCACTACACTTTCATACACCTCCCAAAAACACACCTATACCGACTTGACCTCCCGACTCATGTAGGTGATTCACATGGATGGTCCTCGACCCCTAAGCCCTCGGCTAAGAGGGTTAGGAACAACATGGTGAATGCCTCAAATGAGTCCCTTCATGGCTCATATGGGCTTGATATGGCTTCATAGCTCAACAAAAATGATTTCATTTCACTTACATCCACCCAATCTTCAATTTTCCAAATTTTCAATTTTTGACCCCAGTGACCCTACACCCACCAACCCTACCAAATGCCCTCGAAACTACCCAAATTTCTCAAAAATTTCCAAATTACCCAAAATTCCTCAAAACCATTCCTAAACATTTCCACATTACTCAAATTGACCATTCCTAGCCAAAAATACCAAAAATTCCAAGAATACCCTCCCAATACCTTCCAAATACCCAAAATACCCCTTTTGACCCAAAAATCCAAAAATTCAGAAAATTCCCATAAAATTCCAGAAAATCCCAAATATTCCCAATTTCATTTTGTTCAACTACACCATGGGCCAATTTTGTCAATTTACCCCACTTTTATCAAAACCCCCAATATGACCCATTTTAACCCAAAGTAAACCCAATGTCAAACCTAACCTACCCAATTGACCCAAATTCTGATCCAATTCGATTCTAAACTGCAATTCAACATCCCAAACACCAATCTAGACCAAAGCCAAGCTTAATTTGATTGAAATTTGGGTCCAATTTTTTTGGCCTTAAAGCCCAATTTGGACCCATGACCCAAACCTAACCCAAACTCACCCAATTCAACTCCAATTAACCCCAAATCTTTTCTAAACCTTCCTTTACATCCCCATAAACAAAACACTAGCATGATTTGCCCAAAATTTAGACCCAAACCCCACTCAAATTCAACCCAAAATCAAAAAGGCCCATTTTGACCTAAACCCAAACCTAGCCCAAATGAGCCCAAACCCCAAAATCAAAACCCAACCAAAGCCAAAACCTCTTTGAAACACTCCCATAAACATTTCCCAACATTAATTTCACATCAACTTCAATTCTAGCCCAACTTTGGCCCATGGTAGCCCATTTTGGTCCACTTTAGCCCACTTACCAATTAAACCCAAATTCAAACCAATTCAAACCCAAATCACTTCAAATTTGTTTCAAACCACTCATGACACATCTCTAAACTAAACCCAACATTTATTTGGCCCAAGCCTTTACCAAAATTTCATCCCAAAATCCATTTTAAAATTCAAAAGCCCACTTTCCTAAACCATTTTAAAAGCCCATCCTAAAGCCCACATTACAATCTCATCTCATCCTCACTTAATTAAAATCATTCCTAAGTCTTAAATCAGACAATCAAATCTTTCTAAACAAAGCCATATGACAAACCATCCAAATTTTACACCAAATTACCAAAAATTCTTAAAACCCATTTTCATGAAATTGACCAAGCTTTCCCCAAGCCAAAGGTGAGCCATGAAGCCATGCATGAGCCACATGGAAGCCATGAGAGCCTCTTTACATGTCACCATACCATATTGGGTAGGAAGGAGGGCCCCTTTCCTTAATCCCTAAAGCTCATTAGCCTTAATCATGATTCACCTAAACCTAAATTTAATCCAAATATATTTGGATGGAGACTTCTCCATGCCAAACCAACTGATCCCTTTGATCCCCCACAAGCACCCAAAGCCACCTCGAGGGGTGCACCAAGCCCAAATGGGTGAGTTGACCCATTTAGATCCAAAATGGTCTTCCCCCATTCCATTTCAATCCAAGCTCTTTACACTTGGCATTTGCCAATCGCTTGCACAAACACCCAGCTCCGACCCACTCGACCCCGAGGGTGACCCTTGCTCGCCGGCCGACCACCCCGTCGTCGGAAAACTCCATGGCCGAGAGGTCCAAGTCAATCCAAGCTTGGAATTCTCACTCGCCGAGCCGCCCCATGCCCAGGTGGCCATTGCAGTACGTTCTTCACTTGCCATGAGCAGCCGATCCCGCCCCTAACTCCCCCGGGAGGCCCTCCAGCCATGCCTATTTAAACACCACCCCTCTCGGCCATGAAAAAAGAGTTGCACAAACCTTGCCAAAACTCCGCCAAAATTGTTCCGGACCCCTCCTCATACACGAGCACTTCGATCCCCAGGTGAGATCCCCCGCCATTTCCTCTCTGTGAGCTCAATTTCAGAGTTGAAATCCAAGCCCAAAACCAGGACACTCCCACACAGTGGACCAATCCCCAAATTGATTGGTCCTACACCTTCACCAGACCAAGGGAAGGTGTCCACCAGCAAAAGCCCCATCTCCAGGCCACCCAGTTGCTCCAGACTCCAAGCTTTGTGATCAGCTGTGGTCGAAGTTCAACCTAGACAATTCACCGGACCGGGAGACTTCATCCCTAGCCTCCTGCGGCTCCAACGAACGTGCCAAGCATCTTCGATCGAGGCTTCACCTCTCAGAGCTAAGGTATGAATTAATTCTTCATCCCGAGCTTCTGGAGATTCTCCATTTCAAATGCCTTAATTGCAATGCATGTTTACCGTATGGATGTGTTCGTCTCTTCAAGACGAATCCATAGAGCATAAGAACATAAAAATCTGTCGAGTATCGAGTGAGATCTTAAGGATTTAGTGTGGACGGCTCTCGGGTGAGGACACTTGGGGACGATGAACGGATGCCGTTCATTTAATACACGCGCGGACGGACGGCTCAGAGGGCGTCGGACCGAGAGACGGTACGAGAACTGCGGGGCCCGGCCGCCGACTCGGATGGCGGCGTCGAATGGGAGCGCGCCACGCGGCATTTCGGAGTCGCCGAGGTTGACGCGGCGCCGCGTGGATAAATAGAAAAATAGGGTATTTTCTATTTATTTAATTCCCGAACTTGGAAAATTCATATCTTTGTGTAGGAAAATCATAAAAATAAAATAAAAATACCCTCTTGCTCAGGTGAACGGAGGAGAATAATGTGGAAGAGAAATCATTTAATTTCATCAAGTATTTTATTTTTAATTAATTATTTACTCCCTGCATTGTTTTAATTCTTCATGCATGTATACAATTCACCATGGCATGAGACCATAGGAGCTTTTGAAGCCTCCGAACTCGGGAACATTCCTCGAATTTTCCAAGGTCGAGGCCATCTCCGTGAAAAGTTATTGATTTTTCAAATGCATGTTGTCTGTTTTAAGTATTTTAATTTCAAAATTAGCATGTTGTGAAATAAATTCTAGGAAAATTTGGTGATGTTCCATATGACTAGAGGACCCTAGGAAAAATAGGATTTGAGTTAATTCACCGAGATTAACCCTAATTGGCTTAAACACCTAAAATAGGTTTCTAATTAATTAGAGTTAACCATAGATCAAATTGACTTGAAATCAATTCTCCACTGACCTTTAGGATCAGAGGAACCCACCATAAAAATTTGAGGTCAATTGGACTTGGTTAGCCCCACTAATTGGGTTGATTAAGCCACTTAGCCATTTTAAACTTTAAAAATTCATAACTTTCAAAATATCTTTCAAAAATTCACCAAATTGGTTTTGGAGTCTCTCTGATATCAGGGGAGTTCAGGAAAATTAAAATTTCAATTTTCTAAAAAGTTGATTTTTAATATTATTTTAATATTTTTAATAATTAAAAAATAATAAAAATCACAAAAATAATAAAATTCACCAAAATGTCATATTTTGAATTTTAATCACTTAGGAACAAGTCCCATATTTTTCCTAGGTCTATGTAGTGAGATATTAATTTTTAAAAGCTCTAGGGTAATTTTAAAATTAAAAAAAAATGTATTTTCTAGCATTTTCACCAAAATAATTATAATAAATCAAGAAAAAAATCAGAAAATTGTGAAGTTTGGTTCTCTGGAATCCTTGATATCAGAGAGGATTTTAAAAATTATAAAATTTATTTTTCAACATTTATTTTATTTTTAAATTAATTAATACTCCAGAACTTAAAATAATTCTAATAAATAAAATATAATTCAAAAAATTACAAAATTTGGTCCAAGTGGTCCTCTGGTCATTAGGAATGTCCCCTAATTTTCTTAAGGACAGAAACTTTCCCTTGGTCATGTCATTGAATTTTCCTTGAAAATTTCTATTTTCTACTAAAAATAATTATATAAATAAATTAAATGCAGAAAAATCACATTTTCTCCTCTCATGTCTTTATTGACATATGAGTGAAGTCTCATAAAAATTTCAAGTTCATTTGAGTTCAACTTAGTGAGTTATGAAATTATTAGGCTTAAAGGGCAAAATGGTAATTAAAATTTTAACCCTTAATTAAAATTTTAGGTCTCATAAAAATTAACAAGTAAAATATTTGATCCTAATCTGATTTGGATGATTGAAATTTAAATAATTAAAGGGTAGAAACCCATTAAGTAATTTAAAATAATTAAACTTTAATTAAATAATTAATTGAATTTGGAAGAATAATAAATTTGGAATTATTAAAATAGGGATATTATTAGGAAGAGACTTATTCTTTAATTTAAAAATCCCTAAATTAATCATCTCATTAATACTCAACTCTTAATTAAAGTGATAACTCAAATTTAAAATATTAAAAGATTTAATCACTAAATTAAATTAAATCATTAAACTCTTTCAAAAAATCTCAATTAAATTAAATTAAATTAAGATTAAAAAGTTGCATTAAATTAAATTAAAATTAAGTTAAATCAAATAAACAAATTAAATTAAATTAAATGAATTAAATACATTAAATTAAATAAATAAATAAAATTAAATTAAAATAAATAAAATTAAATTAAATTAAATTAAATTAAATTAAATTAAATTAAATTAAAATTAAATTAAATTAAATTAAGAAATTAAATTAAATCAAATCAAATTAAATTAAATAAATTAAATTAAAATAAATTAAATTAAGATAAATTAAGTTAAATTAAATAACCTCACTTAAGACATGAAGAAATAAATCTAAAATAACTTGAACACTATTCCAAACTTAAATCATTAATTTGAACTTAAATTTGAATCACAAATCATTAAATATCATTACGCACTTAGGAGCTTTAGTTATCATAACTCCTAAATAGAACATCAAATGAAGTGACACTTCACTTATAAGGATATTCAAACATCCTAGTTCACTCGAGCAAGTAAACAAAACTTGAAAACCTCGGACGGTTGATCCATTTACACAATTAAATTCATTTGGACTTAAAACAATCCTAGAAATATTGAAAAGATGTTTAAGATTCTTCTTAAGCACTTCCTCAATATGATAGGATATTTACAAGAACAATTGAACTTAATTGTTCTTTGATGAAGAAAATCGTCTTCAAACTAAAAACACAAAGAACCTAGACGTCATAGGAAATGACTAGCTATAGGATTAGGAATTTGGTAGAAAACCATAACCCTTACCTTAGCTTTACCTAGGAACTTGCTTAAATATTTTAACTGTGTTTTAAGTGCAGCTTGGGATGACGGGAAGACCCTCCAGGTACGCTTTTATTTTATTGCGATTTACTTTACGGTAATTTATTTAATCGCATCGCATTTATTTTTCTTGCATGATAAACAACAATTGCATGAAAACCCACACCTTTAGGATAGAAACCAAAACTGAAACCCATAACTAAATTAAAAGACATTACAAGATAAAATTCACCTCCACAACATTCCAAAATATAAAACAACTCAAAATTTAATCACAAACAAAACACAAAACTACAACTATAACTAAATTAAAACGTCTCGTTGAATGATCGGGAATACCTCGGATGATGTAACCCACGTGTTGCTAACGGGATTTCCCACGGTCTAAATGAAAGTGCGGAACTCATTTAGTTGAGTTTAGCAAGTTCATACTGGACTAAGTGAATTCGATGAAAATAACGGTGCCGGGATGACGGAACCGTGGGATCTTAATCGGTTCGTTTAATCAACTTTAAGATCCGTTTTAATTAAAACACAAAAAACACTTGGAAATTAAGACTTCTCTAAACCAAGACACTTCTCTCATCTCTTGATTTATGATTTCTAAAACTAAACCTCTGCAACAACAAGGAGCTCGGAGCATGGTGGGCAGCACGGCCATCGTCGTCGACAAAACTCGAACCTACTTCGAGAAAACTTTCTTAGTATTAAATAACAAAGCCATAGGACTTCGAGGTAGTTTGCACTAGTGCAACATAAATCCTCAACTCTTCGTTAGGCATTTGCATTGCAAATTAAGCCCTAACCGGTCTTAGGATTCCAAGGTAGTCGTCCGATACGACATAAACCCTCATATCTTCTAGTGCAATTTGTATGATTCTATCATATAAATATAAGCCCTAACTAATTAAAATTGGCAAGATTAAAACATTAAATGAACATTAGGACTTTCCTAAATCCAAGCCAAACAATAGGATAGTCGGGAGATTACCGAAGTCTGCTTCGAATCCGTGATCTCTCCTACTTTTCTCCCTTTGGATTCCCAAAATAAAATGTTCCAAATTTGATCCATTCCCTATTGAAATTCCAAAATTCAACCTCTTGAAAACTTAAACTTTGAAATTCTTGAGAGCGAGAATTATTGATTATTATCGAGAGTTTTCTTAGGTGATTCCCATCACTTAAGATGTAATTAACTATAGGGGCTTGCCCTTATAGGGAACTTTAAGAACCTGAGTAATATAAACCTCGTTTAATAGTTTCATATTAAGCGAGGGAATTTGTCGGCTTATAAAATTGGTTCGCGGACCAAACGGATGTCACAAACCTTTCTAGTTTATTTGATCGAGCCCCATTATCAAGCGAGTGTGTCTATTCTTCGGGATAGATACACGGTTTGTGGTGCGGCGCTCGTTTATATAAACTATTCGGGATGTGAGATCGACTTGATTTCATATCTTAAAATTTTCAAATTTAAAATTATTTTCAAAATCAAATACTACTTTTCAAATTATTTATTTAAGTTAAATTAAAAATTCGCCGACAACTTCTGTAGGCGACCCCTTTTCAAAATAAAACACATAACCTAAAAAATACGCCGACATATTTCTGGCGACTCCGCTGGGGAGTACTTCCTCTCTCCATTTTAATCAAATAGTTCTGCTTTCAAAAATCGGTAGTGTATCCATGTCCCTAATGGATCAAACTACCCTTCTTTCCGTTGGAATACTATGTTCATTTCTACCTTGAACAAGTATAACCAACATTCTCTCGGATTTAGGAGCCACTGTTTAGACACCCCTAAACAGAGAGGTTCCGAGATCCTTTTACCTCATTTCTGAGGTGGGGTGGACCCCCAATAGGTGTTAGTTTAGGAAGTGATCCTTCGGGTCGAGAAGTCTTGCTTAAGACTCTCTTTTCCTTTCCAACTCCGATTCAGATTCCTTACCTTCTCTACACCTTTGAACACTCCGTTCTAAATAAACAAACCTTTTAATAAGTGATTCCTTCTTATAAATACATGAACATGAATGAGTTCGGACTCTTTTCGATTCCTTTCTTTTCGTCCTAAAGAAAAGAAGCATAACTCGGGACCGACAACCGTAATCTACCCTGCGAAATGGAAGCCCCGAAACCGATTTTCTCTTTCACCAATGGATCGGACCTCGCCGTCTATAAGGATGAGTTGCTCGACAATGGAATCATCCGATTTGGACGAGGATTTGAAAACACGAACGTCAAGGTCACCAACGTCTCCCTCTTTGCACCGATGAACAAGGTACCGAAGCCGAAGAGCCACTCGCTCGAATTCAACCTCAGGTCAACCCAAGAATTCCCTCCTCTGCAAAGGATCCCGACTAAGAGGAGTACCGATGTCCACAGGAGGACCGTTCTTTCTACCCCCACCGGTCTAGTTGTTTCGCACCTGCCCGACTTTTGCCAAATCAAAGGGGAAAGAAATCCAAGATTATGATGGACTCGTTACCGTGGAGGGTACGGATCTTCCTGTAAGACCTTCGTTTTCGAAATCGGGTCCGGTTCAAGAATTCCGTCACTAACAAAGACCCGGAGAAGAAACGAAATAGAAGGATCGCTAAAGAAGCCGAGGTCGCTGAAATTGCTTTCTAGAAGAAATTCCAGAACCGCCGAATATACACCGCTGCTCGAATACATACCACTCGTTGGGAGGAAGCGGGTTTCATCCCCTCTCCGCCGCAGAAGATGAAGAAAACATTCGCAAAATTGCTGCCACATTACCACAGCCCGCATATTACAACGATAGCCGCAAGAAAAGAACTAGAACTACGCCGTTTGCTCGACTGCAAACTTTGGTAGAAAAGTTAGCGAAGAAGGAAAATTGCCCCGTATCAGAAATTCTACGAAGGATAGGGCGGGTGCCGATCAAATCCCGTCTTGGGCCCCGAGTAGAACCCGCCATCATGACGGAAAAGCCAAGTAAAAGGATGAAGGCTAGTTCGCCCGTTGTCGTCTCGGGATTACGGATTAGGGAGGATACCACCTTCCGAGCATTTGGCCGACGGACCATCCGGTCCTAGCACCTTCCGCCGCCGAAGGATGGTATGGCGTCCCACTACTGGGCAGTTGAGATTGAAACAACAACCCGAGAAAGAAAGTCTCGCCAGGAGACTTGAATCTGAAGAAAGTGCTACCGCGATGAAGGGGACTCGTGAGAAGGAGACCCGGCAGCTACCGCACGACAACCACGAAGACACACAGAAAAGCCCCGCTAGAAGATGCCATGGAAAAGTTGAGAACCGATATCCGACGATTGGCAAAAGAAAGAGAAGAAAAGTTCGGAGACGAGATTGATTCATCGGAATTTATGGACGACGAATACGCGAGAAATCAACATGGTTGAAACACGAGCTTCATCAGCTTCGCAAGGTGTTCCTGCAGCCGCAGAAAGAGAGGAGCCAGAACTGATGAGAAGACAGCTTCAAGAGAAAGACGACACGATCGCTCAAATGGCGAAAAGGATGGAAGAGATGGCCGTAGCTCTAGCCACTCTCCAGAGTCAAGTACAACCACATAGGGAAACACCCCCAGAGGTCATTCACATTGTAGACGGAGGAAAGGAGATTACGTCCGTCAATGGGGATGATCGGTCGAAAAGGATACAACACGGAGTATGATTCTCGAAAAGGATATCAAGAACTTGGTAGAACGAGCAGGTGCGAGAAGCCTTAGCACAATCAAAGAGCGGGACATCCATTCGGACGGGTAGACCTTACCCCGAAGAATTCGACGCCGTCCAATACCCGAAAGGCTTCGTACCACCTCCGTTTAAGACCTTCGATGGAACCGGGAACCCTCGACGAGCATGTAGCACACTTTCGTGCCGGTTGTTGCAATGCCGGCGGGAGCGATGCATTACTCTTCCGACGGTTCGTCGGCGAGTCTGTCGAGAATCGCTTTCGGCCTGGTATGCAGAATTACCAAACGGTTCGGTTAAGACATTCTCAGAGCTAGAGAACCTCTTCATCAAACGATTCGCCGGAGCTCAGCACCACATCACTATAGGTGATTTAGTGGTAGAGAAACAAAAGCCGAATGAAACTTTGGTGGATTACATACTCCGATGGAGGAACTTAAGTATGAAGTGTGAACCACAAGCTGCAAGAACAAGCATGCGATCGGCATTTTGCTAAAAAGCATCCATGGCCCGATAAGCACTTCTCCTCAAGGGATTCACTATTAAGACTTTCGAGAAGTTGTTAAGCAAGGCCGGAAGCTTGCAAGAGGAGGCGAAGCAATTAAGTTTCACCGACAAGACGGACAAACGAAGCACTGTAAAGACTTTTGAAAAGAAATCCGGGATCGTTGCGGCGAGTTGACAAAGGCAAGCAACCGATGCAAATACCACCGAACGGCCACGAGCAACCACAACGAGATTACCGAGCAACCTCGGCCCAGCTATCAGTCATCTCCGCAATATGAACAACCACCTCGTCAGCAACGTACATTAAGAGAGCTTTTGAACAGAGAATATCCGTTCAAGAATGAAGCAGTGCCGAAAATGTTCCGCAGTCTGATGAAGACTCCGGATTTCCAGCTGCCAGAGCCTAAAAGACCAGAAGAGGTCAACAAGAAGGGTGATCCCAACTTTTGCCCTTACCACCAGATGCTTGGACACAAAATAGAAGATTGCATTACCTTCAAAAGTTGGCTCAATGACAACCTGCGGAAAGGGAATATAACGATCCCGAAGGAGTACATGAAGGAACCCCAGAAAGGAGGTTCCGTCAATGTTATCTCGACTGATCCCATCATTCGATAGATCCCTATACGACTGACGATGGATGGACTACCGCTTGGACGAGGTCTTCGAAAAAGATTTTAGACAGCATCCAGACCGCTTCGGTGCGAGCTTCAATTCAGAGTTTGAAACCTGTTAAGCCGGTACTATCACTTGCGATAGAAGAACCACCTCAACAGGAGACGATTGAAGAAAAGAAGAAAATTGACGAAGAAGAGAAGACCGAGGCTCCTAAGGCTAGACTAGGGGCTGCTTATCCTAGGATAGTTGTTTCCGATTCGGGGGAGAAATCCCTCGAACCCCTGACTCTGTATGATTATCTGCTCACTTCGGTGGGATCATATAATGATAAGGGTGATGGCGTTGGCTACGTTTTGATCGTTTCTAACAATTACGTAACTAACGATAATCCGAATATCGATTTCGATACCAACGACAATTCTCAAATCATACACAATCTCGACGATCACAATGATGAAGAAGACATCCATCAAGGAGGCTACGAGAGTTCAACAAGCAACGAATCTATCTGCGAGTTTCGAGGAGCTCCAGTCACGATAGAGTTAGAACCTTCAGACTCTGAAGCTAATCCGGAAGAGCCTGTCATTCCGATTCAAGAAAAGACACCGGCAAGCTCAACAATAGATTCAGAGGAAATTACGTAAGTCAACTTAAGGAGTGGAAAAGTTCTACCTCCGAGAATGGGTCCAAAAGACAAAGGGAAGCAGGTGGTTGTTCGGGAAGAACCAACCCGGCAGAAGAAATACCCATTCGAGAAGAAGCAGAGACACATGAAAACAAAGTAGACTACAACGTGCTAGCTCCATCTTAGGAAACTACCGACCAACTGAGCATCTACGACGCTCTCATCTTATCAAAGGAGATGAGAGAAGCTCGATCAAGGCCTTACTTGATCCGAGAAATTTGCTTAGCTCAAATGGCCGGAGAGTCCTTAGATGAGGTTTGCTCGTTAAAAGAACGACGAGGTGTTACCTTCACGAGACGACGACCTATTACTTGGAACGACGAGATCACAACCGACCGTTGTACATTTCGATTACAATCGGAAAATTTACACTCTCCGCAGTATTGGTGGATCCGGGAGCATCAATCAATATAATGAATCTTCGAACGCTAGCATACTTGGAAATTGATGCCCGCGAGCTCGAAGCGGACAAAATGTTATTAAGAGGATTCAACCGAAAGGAGAAAGAGCCCTCGGATCAATAACACTATCGATGAAGACCGGTGACTTAGCAAAGACAACCGCGAAATTTCACATAATTGATTCGGGAACATCGTTCAACGCTCTACTTGGGCCGACCATGGATACATGAAAACGAGGATGGTACCATCATCTCTACATCGGTGCATCAAATACTACGATGGAGGAGAACGATGTATCAAAGGTGACTTACAACCATTCTCCGTACATGAAATTGGAATCCACGAGGATGCGACTTATTATGCACCGCCGAAGAAAACGATCTTCTCCGGAAATACTATAACAAATGAAGCAAAGAAAGTTCGGGATAACGAAGAACCTGAAGTTCTAGTCCAACAGTCACTCACCACTCCCTTACGGCGAGATGGTGAAGGTTTCTCCACGACTCGCATCCGAGGTCGAGGCCGGGGACGAGGTCGTGGTAGAGACATTAGGACAATTGGACAGAGGAAACCAACCATTAATGTCGATTGGGAAGATAGTTCTGAAGAAGAAAGAGAAATCAAACAAGAAGCGACGACAATAAGTCGAAAGAAGCCGCAATTCAAAATCCCTATCGAAGATGAAAGAGACGAAGAATATAAATCGATGTACGAGAAGATTAACCACTATGTACATACTATGACCCTGACCCCGATCCATTCTAATAAGATCGAGGGTATGGAGGTCAAAGAGATACGTAGCGGTGGTGCAAAACCAATCAAATTCTACCGTGGTGCTTCTTCCTCCAAAACTGAAAATAATGTACAATTTGAAGATGCTACTTCATCAAAATTAATGGAATTGCCTTTTGAGTGGTACTCTCCCTGTGTTCAAAATTTAATTCAACGTGGTTTCTTACCTCGACAGTGGACAAAAGGTCAATCACAACGTTTTGAAAATTTATGGAATAACTCCGGTCGTCCACCCAACTCAAAACATGGTCTCGGATTCGGCACAGTAGGGTCAGTTGATGATACTGAATTTTGCTTGGTTGTCACCTGCGAATCTAATGAAAACTGCATGGAAACTACAGACGAACTCGAAGATTTACAAATTGGAGACGCTCCACCAGAATTCGAAGAAGAAATCAAATCTACAATAGATGAGTTAATAGAAGTTAACTTAGGTACTAGCGAAGAGCCTAGACCTACCTTTGTTAGCTCTTTACTCAATAAAGAAGACTCAGAAGAAATAATCAAGTTATTAATGGAATTTAAAGACTTGTTTTGCTTGGAGCTACGATGAGATGCCGGGTTTAGCTCCGGAGGTCGCGATCCATAAGCTAGGGGTGGATCCGACTTCGGTCCCGGTCGGACGAGGTCCTAGAAGAATGCGTCTAGAAATCGAACAACAAGTCATAGGCGAAGTTAAAAAGCTAATAGACGCTAAATTTGTCCGTGAAGAACAATACCCGACTTGGTTAGCCAACGTGGTACCGAGTCGGGAAGAAGAATGGTCGGATCGGAATTTGTGTGGATTTCGGAGATTTAAACAAAGCATGTCCAAAAGATGAATTTCCTCTACCGATCCCGGAATTAATGATCGACATTGCTTCAACACACGAAATATTCTCATTCATGGATGGATCTTCGAGGATACAACCAAATAAAAATGGCTCCGAGAAGATGAAAAGCTTACGGCATTCGAACGCCGATCGGAGTATTTTGCTACACGGTGATGCCATTCGGATTGAAGAACGCAGGAGCAACCTACCAAAGAGCAATGACAAGAATTTTTGATGATCTCATCCACAATCAAGTCGAATGCTACGTGGACGATGTGGTCATCAAAAGCAAAGTAAAGGACAACCACTTGTATGATTTGAGAATTGTTTTCGAACGATTAAGGCAATTTAACCTTAAGATGAATCCCTTAAAATGCGCCTTCGGCGTCACCTCCGGGAAATTCTTAGGATTCGTTGTCCGACATCGTGGAATTGAAATCGATCCGGAAAAGATTAAAGCTATCTTAGAAATGCCGCCTCCCAAAACCTTAAAACAACTACGATCTTTTCAAGGGAAGTCGGCATATCTTCGACGCTTTATCTCAAACACTGTCGAGTAGGTGTCGGCCTTTCTCGGCACTAGTTAAAAAGGACGCCAAATTTATTTGGGAAGAGAAATGCCGAAGGCCTTCGAGGACATTAAACAATACTTAATGACACCTCTCGTCTTAGCGGCCCCGAGTCTCGGGTAGACCGCTAATACTTTATACCGCGGCTTTAGACGACTCTCTCGGAGCCACATTAGCCGAGTCAATGATGAGGGTAAAGAAAATGCTCTTTATTACCTAAGCCGTCGTTCTTCGCCGACGGAAATAAGGTATCCCGCAATTGAAAAGCATTGTTTGGCCACGATCTTCGCCGCTCAAAAGCTCGGGCATTACATGCTTTCTCATAAGGTCAACTTGATCTCGAAGTTTAATCCATTGCAATACTTGATGACTCGTCCAACGCTTTCGACGGACTTGCCGGATGGTCGATGATATTATTGCAATTTGATATAACTTTCGTGCCTCTTCGTGCCGTAAAGGGACAAGCCCTAGCAGACTTTCTCGCGACACACCCTTTGCGGCAGAATCTCCTCTCAATGACGATGCGCAGATGAACAAATAATGAATCTAGAAGACCTTGATGATCGACGTTGGGAATTATATTTCGACGGAGCATCTTCAGCGCACAAAGACGAAGAATCACAAGTGATAGTGCCCGGTAAGGCAGGAATCGGGCTAATCTTTATAACACCGGAGCGGGGGATGTTAAGATACTCCTACCACTTGACAGAACCATGTACAAACAACGAAGCGGAATACGAAGCCCTCATAACGGGATCTGGAATTAACCATTCAAATGGAGATAACGGACATCAACATCTACGGGGATTCACGGTTAATCATTCAACGGATCGTCGGACAGATACGAATTTTAAAACCAAGACTCGAGCAATACTTCCGAGTATGCCATACAGTTGTTGGAACGATTCCAAATGTGACAATCTACAAAATTCCAGAAAAGAAAACGCTCTAGCGGATGCGCTAGCTCGTCTCGCAAAAGAATTTGCCTGTTTGCAAGATGAATCAGTGGAAGTGTCAGTTCACGGACGCCAGGTCCTATCACAGCTTGACATAGACACGATACACAAATCAGAAAAGGAAGAAGAATCAATTGCAGCAGTGACAGAAAACACGAAAGATTGGCGACAACCATTAATAGATTACTTGCAAACAGGAAAACTACCAGACGATAGGTCGTTAGCCCATCAGATCAAGAAAAGAACTCTGTCCTACGCATTAGTAAACAACACATTATACAGAAGGTCTTTTGATCAAATGTGGCTAAGGTGCCTAAGCGGGTCCGAGGCCCGTGAAATTGTTAAAGAGGTGCATTCAGGACTGCGTGGCGCTCACCGATCGGGTCCAAAGATGAAAATGAAAATTAAAAGACTAGGGTACTACGGCCCTCGATGATGACCGACCGCATGAAAATCGCCAAGAGCCGTCACCGAGTGCCGAGTGCACGGAGTGGTTCTACACCAACCTCCAAATGTGCTACATCCGACAATTGCATCGTGGCCATTTGAATGTTGGGGCACGGATATAGTGGGTCCAATAGAACCGCCGTCGTCGAAAGGACATCGCTTCATTCTTGCAGCTACGGATTACTTTTCCAAGTGGGCGAGGCGGTTCCACTCGGAGAAGTGAAAGCACATCACGTACTACAATTTTTCAAGAACCAAGTTGTTTACCGTTTCGGAGTGCCGCGCAGAATCATCTCAGATAATGGGTCAGCATTCAGAAGCACACAAATCAACAATTTTGTCAGGAGACACGGAATCGATTGGCGATATTCAACAATTTACTACCCAAGAGCAAACGGCCTAGCGAGGCTTTTAATAAAACTCTCGTTCAAATTTTAAAGAAGACTTTAGACGACAATAAGAGAAATTGGCACGAGAAGTTGTTAGAAGCCTTATGGGCCTACCGGACAACCTTCGAACTCCTACGCAAGCTACACCTTACGCTCCGGTGTATGGGTCCGAGGCGAGTGTTACCTTTAGAGGTCCGGCTCCCTTCACTCGGAATTGCGAGTTGCAAATAAAATCACAACGGAAGAGAACGCCAAATTACGACTCGAAGAATTAGAGAGCCCGGAAGGGAAAAGACTTGCGAGCGCAACGAATTTAGAATTATACCAAGCGAAGATGATTCGAGCCCATGATAAACTGGTCCGCCCGAGAACCTTCAAAGTTGGTGATTTAGTTCTCGTTCTCAAAAGACCTATTCTTGCACACCGCAAGATAGGGGGAAAATTTGAACCCACTTGGGAAGGACCGTTTGTGGTTGAAGCGGTATACTCAGGAGGTTCCTACCAGCTAGTGAATTGCCAAGGAGAACGACATATGCTTCCGATCGATGGACGATACTTGAAAAAGTACTACGCTACTCGATGTTTCGAAGGAATGAACTTTCCATCCCTAGAAGCACGGGTGAAGTGATTACTTATGACTGGGTCCGAACCCAAAAATAACAAAAATGTGCTAAAATAAATAAAATCCTGATAATAAAACTTTCCTTGTTTTCTTTTCCAAATCAAAATCTCTTACCTGATCTTATCCCACTTCATTCCTGTTAAGTTTGAAAATATAAAGAATAATAATAAAACAAGATGTCTTTAATAAACATTTTCTTGATGTTCTTGTTCTTAGTACAGCCCCTGATCCTTTTCCTTGTCTTTTCGCAGGGAAATGTCGAGCGGGCGGTTGGTCTTGAACTTTAAGAATGGCGTAAGCCTTGCACTTGATGAAAAGAGGGTGAAAGATGGAGCGATAATCGAGATTGACTCGGATTTCGCACCGGCGGAGCCTACGATACGAGGAAAGTGACTCGGGTCCCGGTTGACCGAGAAGAACTGCCCGGACATACGGTGATGAAAGTGGGTGGCCCAAGCCACCAATCCAGACGACAGAGAAGAAAGACAAACCTTGAAGAAGATAAGAAAATGAAGTCCGTAGTCGCTACGGCGGAGGGCGAGCTTGTCGGCGCCGCGCCCGCGGAGATTCAAGAGGTTCGGAGAGCTACTCTCACAAGCAACGCAACGAAGAAATAAGAATCGCCGTATCCGTAAGATGTTGACAAAACTAGCCGCGGATCGGCACGACGAGGCGAGTTGCTAATGTCGGTGCATACACTTCGAGGACACCGGTTCACCGGGAACCGGAAGAAAGGAGGCCGACTCCTAGGATGACGAAAGAACCGGGGAAATCTTCGGAAAACCGGAAGAAAGAAGGCTACCACGCCACCGGATAGAACCACCGGTGATGCATGACCTTGTTGCGAAGCAACCCGGGGGATGTCCCGACGGGCATCATCCACGAGGAGCCGAGGTATGCGGGGAGAACGTGAAGGGATTGAACCTTATATCCCACAATATGTCACAAGGCCTCGCCATCTGCGGATCATTCCGGAATACGAGTCGGAGAGAATGCAGAATGTTGAAAAGAAAACCTTTGAATACTTCGAGAGAATTAGAGGCGAAGAATCAATATGCTGGAGGGCCTCGAATTACATACGGACGTATTCTCGGAGTATGAGCGACGAGCAAATCGTGGATTGCATCCGGGATTTGAAAAGGCTGAGCCGAGCGAGGCCGCTGAGGAAAACACATACTCGAGCCCGGAGATGGATGCCGGGGAAAGGAAGAATCACAATACAATGTGGATGCTTGTTACAACTTTGTCGAGGACGGGAAGGGAAACCCGCGGGAATACTCCGTCATGGGCGAGTGGACCCGATGCCATTAGTCATCGAGAGAATGGTAAAGAGATTGATAACATGGAGGGTACTTGCCGACGGACCGCATACCCGATAGTTGCATCATCAACATCTACAAACGGGGTGATCTGTATACCCCCACACATTGATCACCATGATTTTGTCGGGCCTTTACGCACGGTCTCTTTCACGAGCGAGTGTAACATCATGTTCGGATCCGACCTCCGGATAGCGGGCCCGGGTGAGTTCCGAGGGCCGGTGAAGATACCACTTACCGGTAGGTTCCGTCATGATGCCGAAGGGTAACGGAGCGAGATATCGCCAAGCATTGCATACCGGAGTACCGGTAAAGAGGATTTCGGTTACGTTCGGGAGGATGGACGACGAAAAGATACCTTACCATTTCCGACCGGACCCGGAGCTAGAGAGCCTCCGACCTTACGAGTCGTGAGTTACATGGAAGATATCACACCTCCGATGTACATCCATACGGCATCCTTGCCAAGGATGGCTTGGAAGGTGATGTTATTGACCATGCATCTCACTATTCAGACATGGACTTTTGACAGATGCTTCTTTAGATGGATCGACAAAGATCATACACAGTTCGTTTTGAGTCTACATGGGTTGTATGATATATATTCCAGATCAAGTTGTACGATGTATCTTCTACATGATTGGAATGAAAGTGACCATGTCACATTTTTGGCCTTCACCTCTTTTGTGCAAATTGATTGGGAAACGCCATTAAAGTTAAATGAACTTCGAACAAAGAACGTAAAAGAAATAAAAAAAAGATAAAAGAAAACTTTCTAAAAAAAAAAATCTAAAAAATGACAAACACCAAATTCACATGAACATTAAATGAATCAACAAAATAAAATTCGAATCATTAAAGGATAAACAAAATCAACAAGAATGTTAAATCGAATTCTCAATCAAACTTCAAATTTCATCTTCCAAATTTCAAATCAAATCTTGAATCAAATTTCAACTGAGTTCAAACTCATCATTTCAAATATCAATTTCAAATTCAATCTTTCCAAATTTCAAATCTCAGTCAAATTTCAAATCTCAAATTCGATCTTTCCAGATCTCACATCAAACCTTACATCAAATCCAAACTTTTGGGTCGAGGATTTTATATCCAAGACTGCACTGCTTTAGGATTCTCTTCCTATTGCACTGAAATACATCAAATTCAAACCTTTGGGTCGAGGATTTTACATCCAAGACTGCACTGCTTTAGGATTTTCTTCCTACTGCACTGAAATACATCAAATTCAAACCTTTGGGTCGAGGATTTTACATCCAAGACTGCACTGCTTTAGGATTTTCTTCCTACTGCACTGAAATACATCAAATTCAAACCTTTGGGTCGAGGATTTTACATCCAAGACTGCACTGCTTTAGGATTTTCTTCCTACTGCACTGAAATACATCAAATTCAAACCTTTGGGTCGAGGATTTTACATCCAAGACCGCCTTTGCTTTAGGATTTTCTTCCTACTGCACTTGAAATACATCAAATTCAAATTCTTGGGTCGAGGATTTTACATCCAAGACCGCACTTGCTTTAGGATTTTCTTCCTACTGCATCCGAAATACATCAAATTCAAACCTTTGGGTCGAGGATTTTACATCCAAGACCGCATTGCTTTAGGATTTTCTTCCTACTGCACCTGAAATACATCAAATTCAAACCTTTGGGTCGAGGATTTTACATCCAAGACTGCATCGCTTTAGGATTCTCTTCCTATCGCACCGAAATACATCAAATTCAAACCTTTGGGTCGAGGATTTTACATCCAAGACTCGCATTTGCTTTAGGATTCTCTTCCTATTGCACTGAAATACATCAAATCCAAACTTTTGGGTCGAGGATTTTTACATCCAAGACTGCACTGCTTTAGGATTCTCTTCCTATTGCACTGAAATACATCAAATCCAAACTTTTGGGTCGAGGATTTTTACATCCAAGACTGCACTGCTTTAGGATTCTCTTCCTATTGCACTGAAATACATCAAATTCAAATTCTTGGGTCGAGGATTTTACATCCAAGACTGCACTGCTTTAGGATTCTCTTCCTACTGCACTTCGAAATACATCAAATTCAAACTCTCGAGGTCGAGGATTTTACATCCAAGACTGCCATTGCTTTAGGATTCTTTTCCTATTGCACCTTGAAATACATCAAATCAAACTCTTGAGGTTACGGATTTTACATCCAATACCGCATTATTCGAGGTCTTTCCTCATTGCAATGACTCAATCTAATCGATTCGATCTTCTTTTGGGGTTGAAGATGTTACATCTAAAACTTCAAAATTCCAATTTTCATTCCAAATCAAATCCCTTCAAATTAATCTTGACAAACTTCAATCTAAATTGAAACTCCAAATTGAAATCTAAACTCACGCATCGTGACTTGAACATGAAATAAAATAAAATCTAAATCGAAATTCTCCCAGATCATGTGATTTGGGATTCACCTCCTTTTCCTTTCCCCAGCGAGAATTCAGAAATCTCCAGTCTTAGAGATACACTTGACACTCCCCAGCGGAAACTCTCCTACTCTGTCCTAAGTTTGTCACTTGGACTTTTGTGTTGGTTTTGTTGATCGCTTCGGTCAACACCAATACGCGCGGTGTGCTCCGTCAGCCCACCACACCTATTGGGGGTCCATTTGTTGACCTCATTTTTGATGAGGTCTTCCCTTCTTCTCTTTAGTACTTAGGATCTA